>VWZY01010551.1:57269-80428 GCA_013399075.1 Chloroceryle aenea | reverse complement strand
AGAGCTCTGCGCAACCCACAGTCCCCCTGCACCCGGCTCTCCTCCCCGTGCCTCAAAACGATGCTTCCTCTGCCAGGAGCCATCTCAGGGGCTGGTGACGCAGGACAGCGGGGAGCCCACTCAGGAGCGAGCGAGGGGAGCCAGGGGGTGCCGAGCTCTGCCCGTGCTCCCCGGCTGCGCTACCAGAGATGCGGTGGCCGGGCCGCCCGCCGGTTAGTTCTGAAGAAAAAGTAAATTCAGGAGCTGTGACCTTTAGCATTCGGGTGGGCTTCAGGGGGAAAGGGGAAGAGATGCAGGAAGGCGAGTAAGTCACACAACACATTCAATTAGAGAAACGGAGGTCGTGTTTTGTTTTAAATAACTAGGCCGTAGTATTATTAATACAGCGTCAATTACACAGAGATTGCAAGGAGTGAATGAAGCCCAGTGGCAGGCTGTTACTGTAGCTGAAATCCCCTCCTCCCCCTTCTGGTGCCTCATTCATAAATGGCTGCCCAGCAGCTCCAGCTGCAGAGCCCCAGCGTGGCACCGACGTGCACGGTGCGCGTGCCCCTCACCGACACACGGACTGGGGACAAAACCTGCCCCGAGAAGTGTTTAGTTACTTGTCTGTAGCCATCCATCTCTGCTCTCAAACCACTTCCTCAAGCTGAAATCTGGGACAGTGAGCAGCCCTTTGCAGGGCTGTTTACCGCGAGTGGCTTTTCAGCGATGGAGGTGCCTGCGCATCAGACAAGAGGGGTTCCAGCAGGCTCAGTCTGGGTGGCAGCAGCACCACTCCTGCCAGCCTGACTTCTCACAGCTTGCCTTTGTCCTCACTCTTCGTAAGGGATTGCTAAGAAAAGAATCTCTACGAGTACGTATAGAGAGAAACAAACCAGATTTCAAGAAGAAATTATCGCCTCCAACTTTGCTAGTTTAAAAACAATTGAAAAGCTCTGCAAAGCATCCGCAGCATCCACGCGTGTGTAGGTAACTCTATTACTCCTTTACCTTTGCCTCTGTGTTATTTGCAGCTCAGAATTCCTTCAGAACATTTAAAGTAGGTAGAACAAGACTCCAACATGCCGTAACAATATCAGTACTAATAAATCACAGGCAATACAGTGTACCGGTTGTAGTTACAAAGGAGGATTTTGAAGAGGAAGAATTAAATAGAAAGTGTGCACAGGAGTGAGGAACATGCACAAAGGGAGGTAAAGAATCCACCTGTTATGCTCAGGACTTGCACAGATGTAGGAATGCTAAGAAAAACCTGACGTAATGTAAACAGATTTGTGCAAAGCATTTGGCACTGTCCCACATGACATCCTTGTCTCCAAGATGGAGAGACATGGACTCGATGGATGGACCACCCAGTGGATAAGGAACTGGTTAGAAGGTGACACTCCAAGAGTTGTGATCGGTAGCTTGATATCCACGTGGAGACAAGTAGAGCTACTAGATCTCTTCTAGGTCCAGTGCTGTTCAACATCTTTATCAGCAACATGGACAATGGCATCAAGTGCATCCTCAGCAAGTTTGCCAACACCACCAAGTTGTGTGGTGCGGTGAACTCGCTTGAGGGAAGGGATGGCATCCAGAGGCACCTCGACAGGCTTGAGAAATGGGCCAATGCAAAGTGCATGAGGTTCAACAAGTCAAAGTGCTAGGTCCTGCACCTGGTAGGGCCAATCGCAGGCACAATTACAGACTGGGTCCAGAGGGGGCTGACAGTAGCCCTGAAGAGAAGGACTTGGGGGTGGACTTGATTGACAAAAAGCTCAACATGAGCTGGCAGTGCGCTCATGTAGCTCAGAAGGCCAACCATATCCTAGGATGCATCAAGAGAGGTGATTCTCCCTCTTTACTCCGCTCTTGTGCAACCCCACCTTGAATACTGTGTCCAGTTCTGGTATCCTCACCGTAAGTGGGATACGGATCTGTTGGAATGAGTCCAGAGGAGGCCACAAAGATGATCCAGGGGCTGGAGCACCTCTGCTATGAGGATAGGCTGAGGGAGCTGGCATTGTTCAGCCTGGAGAAAAGACTGAGGGGTCCTTAAAACTGCCTTCCAATACTTGAAGGTATCCTACAGGAAGGCTGGAGAGGGACTCTTCACAAGAGTGTCCAATGCTAGGACGAGGGGAAATGGTTTTAAACCGAGGGAAAATCAGTTTAGATTGGATCTTAGGAAAAAGTTCTTCCCTACAAGGGTGGTGATACTCCAGAATATAGATTGCCCAGAGGGCTTGTGGATGCCCCGTCCCTGGAAGTGTTCAAGGCCAGGCTGGATGAGGCCTTGAGCAACCTGGTCTAGTTGAGAGGTATCCCTGCCCATGGCGAGGAGATTGGATTAGATGATCTCTAAGGTCCCTTCCAGCCTAAGCCATTCTATGATTCTATAAAAAACATCTCTAGGCACTGCCTAAAAACTGAGTAATTAATGATAGGTGATAAAGAGGGCCAAGGCCTGACCAAGGACCTTGTTTCATTATCAAAAAATAAATAACTTATTGAAATTGTCATCATCAGTATGAGTTACTCATTTCTGATTCTCCTGCTAAACAAACATAAATTCCTGCTGAACAATGAACAATTCTCCTGCTAAACAATAAATCAGGAAGTTTTAATCCACTTCTTACAAAGCCATTTAATAACAGACTTACTTCTACAGCCAACTTTCCAAGGAGATAAGTAATTCCCTTAAGAAAGCAGTTCCTTATTCCAAAATTAGAATAATTTGACAATGTAAAAGATGACAAATAACATCTCTCTTCCGTTTTGCTAAACCTCCAGAGGGGCCCCCAGCCCAAACAGCGTGTGAGAGCAGGCATTTGACCAACTCCCAAGCAGGAAAAGAAGGTTTGCCCTGCTAATTTGTTGTTTACTCTGTGAGGAAGAAGAGATGCCATTCACTCTACTGGAAAAATAGGTACTGCTGAACTAACCCAAGATCCCAGCTACATCTTTATAGCCAAAACAATTTTCTCTCTAGACTAGAAAAATAAAGAGAGACCTTAAATTAACACAAGTTCAAACTTGACTGAAATGGATTAAAGGTGCAAGGTATTTCAAAGTTTCATAAAAGTGCCCACAAAGTGCTATGAGATGGTGCAAGATCAGTGCTAATCCATCATCTTACAGGCATTTCAAAAGAAAACAGGGTTTCCAAACTCCCAATCATGTAACTGTTACCACACCTGACCCACCTAGATGGACTCAGTTACCAAAGACAGGCAGTAAAACTCCTGAGAGACGACTGCTTACTTCATGCACACATCAACTTGATCAGATTCACAAAAAAAAGGCACTCAAAAAATGCAGGAGGTGTGCCCTCCACCCCACATCACCTCTCAAGTTCCATTCCCTCTCGTCACGCAGCCGTGAAACCTGGAAGACAATTTTTTTACCCGTAGTCATGGCCTGTGAAGAGCAGGCACGGTCTTAATCAGATCCAAAGACATAAACCACAGCTGGCAGCTCTCCCCAAAAGAGCTACGTGTAAAATGTTGAGAGTTACCTGTGTAAGCCTAAAGGAGAAATTCCCACTGGCATCTGAGGCGTATCATTTGCAACTGTTGTTCCCCACAGGTGACCACCAAAGATGTTATACACCAGAAAAAATGGTTGAACCCACAAGGTCTGCAGGAGAACATTTCTTGATGAATGTCCCAGCACTGATTTTCTATGGGCACAGTTTCCACTTAGCTTTGTGGAGCTGCTTTATTTAAAATAGCACCAGCAAGGACAGAAAACTCTTAGAGCACAACTGTAATATGGAATTCTGTGTTCCTCATCTGTACCCCCTGCAGTACTGGGCACTTCAAACAGTAAGTACACTACTTGCAAATCAGAATGCATTCCTGTATCACTGCTTCGAATGGTGTAAGAGAAATCAGGGGATAGTGCCTGTTCAGCTGCTTGTTTGGTCTGATTTGTCTAAGCTGACACTTTTTGTTTGACCAAGACACACATGGACCAGTCAGACTCTCTGATGCACAAGGCCACGTGCCTTGAGCTAAGCAAGCTGTTGTGCACTGACCACATTTTCAAAGTGCAGACTAAAGCCAGTACTCATGTTTGTGTTTATAGGTGTGTTTGTCTACGCACACGCGCTGTGTGCAGCTGTACGTAACTTTGCTTTGTTCATTGAAGCACTGCTGCATCACAACTTACAAAGAACCACTTTTATGGGAGAAAACAGAGCACAATGATCAACCTTCTCCACAGCACTGCCTTGAAGCTTCCTTGTATATAAACCTCTGATTGCTGCTGCACAGCACAACGTTTTAGCAGAGAACCTAGTAAGGAGCACGTTGCTTGGGTTTCCTTCAATTTTGTGCATCTGTCCCCTAAGTAAGTCCTTCAGCAGAGGTAAGGCACGATGAGAGAAAGTCTCTGGACAGCCTCAGAAGTGAAACAGCCCATTCAGGTTATGGAAAAACCCTAACTCTGGAGCACGTTATACTTTAAAGATCTGCAACACCCTGCTCATTACTATCAAAAGCAGATCAAACTTTTCAGATAAGCACCACACTTGGGGTTTTTTGTAGCCTATAGAACACAGCTTTTCCCCTAGTTCATGAATCAGATATTTCCCATACAGAAGACAAGAAAATCTGACAGACTCATTCTCTGCCTTAACCCTGATCCTCCACAACCTCAACCAGCACAGAGATAGGCTTTTTGTCCCGGAGGGTCCTCAGAAAATCCACATCGCATGTACCCAAACATCAACGCCCACAAAACAGTCCCCTATACTCTATAGCTAACTGAAAGCTTCTAGTACAAAAACCAGAAGCCACAAACTGCAAGTGCCAGTGATCATATCTCTCAAGAGGAGACTTGGTCTCAAATCTCAGCAATCCACCAAGACCCAAGACAACACTCAGTGATGGAAGTAACTTGTTCACCTTGAAACAGAAACTCAAGAGGAGACAGCTTAGTATTGTGTATCTATCAAAACTATTAATGTTTCATCCTGCCAGAAAGCCCACATATTTTTCTGTTGGGTTTTTTTTGTTGTTTTCTTTTTTCCCAGGGGTGGCAGCTCAAAGTCTCTTACACAGGCTTATGACTAGTAAAACAGCTTTTATACATTCCTCTTCCACTTAAACATCATTATGTACTTTCTTGCGACTTCACCATGATCAAAGTCCTCATGAAACAGCAAAACAAAATGACAAACAGGATGTAGCTTCCAACTCCAGTTGTGCTGGCAAAATACACAGTATCATCTACATTTCATTTCAGATCAGTTTGTCCAAAAAGTAACCACCACAAATCATATGATGTTCATTTCAGCAAGAAAAAAAAAAAAAAGATTAGATAAAAACAGCAGAGCAAATTAATTTCCATCTCTGTCACAGAACAAGAATAGATTATTTCTGTTAGTAAAGACAGACAAAAGTAAGATAGACAAAACTAAAGACAAAAGTAAGGAATTAGTGTTTCCTGTCACAGTGGCAACAACCAGAAGGTGTACAGTTGAGCCAGGCTTTTCTGCAAAACACTGCAGAGATCACATGCAAAAAAATCAAGCCAGTATCAGCTGCTTCCTGTGTCCTAACACTGAACCCCTGCCCAAGGGCCTTGAGTCACAGCTGGAACAGGAACCTCACCTCCATTTTATCTCAGCAATATTTTATTGCTACGTGGGCACTGTGATATTCTTGGACTTCCAGTCTTGTCACCCACCTGTCAGTCCACTTCTCATGACCTATAGCTGGTATTTCAATGCTGTACTGATAACTGAGACTGCAGGTGTCACCACTTGACCCAAAAGCATCTCTGGGCAGCTCAGTTAAAAATTCACTGAAGTGTCCCAGTACTTTCCACAGTTGATACAGGAGGAAAGGAGAACAACACCTCACAGAGCACACGGCTGTTTTCATATGGCAAGAACTGGTGCCAACTGCAGTTAGTTCTCACTTCCCTGAAGTACTCAATCAATACCAACAGGACTACTCACAAATCTGAAGTGTACATTCTTGAAGCATTTGCTGAAGACAAACATTCATGTATCGGTTTCTTTAGTTTGGTTTTTTTTTTGTTTGTTTGTTTTAATTGAAGTTCCCAACTAAACCATCTTGCTGTGTGACAATGATAGGCCACACATAAGAGGGGAAGAATTGGGTTTCTCCCCTGTGTGTCATTTTCTAATACCCTGGGAGTGCTGCTGAGATTTACCTATCAGCTTTCAGATTAATTTTTTGTGAAGTCAGATTCCTGCAGAACTCCTTGGGTA
The DNA here is from genome assembly GCA_013399075.1 of Chloroceryle aenea. Lineage (NCBI taxonomy): Eukaryota > Metazoa > Chordata > Aves > Coraciiformes > Cerylidae > Chloroceryle > Chloroceryle aenea. The sequence goes on along the minus strand of VWZY01010551.1, from coordinate 74,199 downwards.
TCTTTTTTCTTCTATTTCACCGGAGAGAAGATGCTCACCTCTGCCTCCCTGGTTAACGTCTCATTTTACAAAGTCCTCTCCCAGCCCCTCTTTTTTCATGGTGACCACAAGCCCCTCAACATAAGATGCTAATACAACAAGGGTGAGAAACGTGCATACGTGCTTGTGCAAGATCTGGCTGCACCTACAGAAGGGAGATCATACTACTGGAGTAATACTTAAATCCTACATTCTCACTGCAATGCAGTACCTCAACTTGCTGTGGAAACAACAGCTATCAAAATGGAACACTCACCAAGGCACACAACTTGTTTTCCTATTTCAAGAATTACAGAATGCATACAGCAGTTTTAGTAATTATCATAAACCGGTTTCACCCTAAACTGTCAGCTCCAGCAAGAGTAGGTCCAAGGTGCGGGAACCTCCCCAAACTTATTTGGGCGCAGTATTTAGCTGACTTAATTTGAAGCTGCTTTTCCCTTCAAAACATGCACGCCTACTCAGCAAACCGTAACCACAGCTGACTCAGAGGAGGAGGACAGGCTCCTCGGCTTTTTTTCTTCCTGTACAAGAGAAAAACAAGAGGGCACAACATTGCCTCCCTCCTTCCTCCCAATCACAGCCAGCTCAAACAGCACTGCCTCATAAACAGAGCCAGGAGAAACCTCTTTCTGGGATACAAGCAACAACAAAACCTCTGGTCTAATGGCAAACAAGCATCCTCAGTTCAGGCTCGGGGAGGCTATGGGTTTAAAAAGCTGTGTGGAAAGCCAAACTCCATGTCATTCCTCTTCCCACACACACACAAAGGGCAGGAACAGGCCACCCTCTCCTTTCCCCCTCTCGAGGTGCCTCACGCTGACACGCTTGCCGAGACGAGGTTGCAGTGCCTGGAGCAGCTTAAAACAGACACAGGGCCTCGCAAAGGCGGGAGAAAGAGGCACCGAGCTACCCTCCCTAATCACCACTTTTAAAAGTACACACTCCCTGTCTCCTCAGCACTCCTTTTGCTTCACCCCTTTTGTTGCTGCTGCTTGTTTTCATGAATGCAAGTACAGAAAAAGCCAGCCTGGGCTAACCACACCCTGAAATTAAAAAAAAAAATAAATCATAAACACAGACTGATTTACATGCATGCATTTCTTTGAAAAACACATCCTTGGCACATAAAACCCTCTGGTATGGGAAAACACCACCTCTACTCAGAGAGCTGCAGCACAGAGAACCTGACTTCTCAGCTGGCCACACGGAGTAGAAGTTGCACTTCCAGCTTCCCAGTAACAAAGAGCAAGAACCCTCCCCAGGTATGCACGGAGATGGCAACTCTGGAAAGACATCACAAGCCTTTCAGAGGCAACACTCACCAATCTTCATGCAAAAGAAACTCTGATGTCTGCCAAAAGTGGGGAAGGAGAAAAGAAAAAAAGAAAAAAAAAAAAGAAAGAAAATCACCCAAGAAATGCAATCACAGAAACCTGTTCTCCAAAGCATTAACCAGACATTTCAGTCAACAATGTAATTATTTTCCTTTTTAAAGAATCAAGACCACAAATGATGCCCAGAAAACAGATTTCTTCTGAGGATGTGGAAGTGCTTTCTGTGTAGAAGATTTCCAAACACTCCTGAAATGGCCACTTTTCATTTCAGAAAGGGGAAAGTGGAAACACAGATACCACACGGTACCGCATCATTTAAAGCTATCAAAACAAGCAGGAGAGATGAAGAGTTCCTGCAGACTTCATGCATTAAACCCAACCAAAGTGCAAGAACAAGATCTCTGTGTGCTTCTTTAATTATTGATTGTGCTCAGAAAAAGCACCTTACAAAGCTTTGATGCCTCCATCACACCAAACTGGTTCCTGGGCGCAGCTGATCATTCCCTGCAATGCTGCATCCTGGATACAGAAGCTTTTGAATGGACCACCTCACGATGGGACCAATTTACAAAACAGCAATGAAAACTTAACTGCATGCAATCAATACTTGATACTTCTGGAAAGTCACTGGAAACTTAAGTTTTCCTGGCACTTTTGACTCTGCAGTGCTTTAAAATCCACACAGCAAATACAACAGAAGCACCATATTCCTGCCTGGGGTGAAAACCTATTTCAATCCACTTGCTGCTCTTCCAAAGGATTCCTGGATTTGAGGAACCACTGACAAAAGTGCTGCTCCTGCATACAGCTCCCCCCAGATGACGGTACAGAGCAGGGTAAGCAGCACAGCCCTCTGCTCTGGGGCTCACCAGTCAGATTTGCATAGAGGAACTTGTCATTTTGCCCTTGCAAGACAAGGAGTCTCTGTGTCAGGCTGCAATAAAGCATCCATTTGGTCAGACACTTCTCTCCCAAGCCACAATAAATAACTTATTTCAGTAGCACAAGCTTGCATGTTATCACCAATGCACTATCTTTAGGATTTTCTTCCAGACTTTTAAATGTGGTTAAGTTCTTTCAGCCAAAGCACAGCAGTAGCAGGGAAAAGAGCTGATCTCAGGGGAAAAAGAAAAAAAAGAAAAAAAAAGTCCAACTTAATCAATTTGCCTGTTACCAACAAACATTTTCCAGAACTATGTTTCAGTTAAAGAGCCACCACTAGTGCTGCCACAGTTAAAAACCTGAATTACCAACTGCATTTTAGCAAGTTTATTGCTTAGCTTCATAGGACTTCCTCTGAGCTCTAAGTCACTCTGAAGTCTTAGCCCAGAAGCATTTCAACTAAAAATTATTATTTTAAAGATTTGTCATTTAAGTTACATCAAGTACAAGAGAAGCTTAAAATGATGATGTTAACCTTTACAGGTCAAACTCAATGCAAAGGAGTAACCAGATCTGACATTTGGAGAAGCAGATTAGAAGACAGTTGTTCCTCCAAAGATGTCACACCAGCTAGAACAAGTCTTTTGAATCAAAAATGAAACCAATGAGCAGCCTTCCAGTCCACCTAGACCACATGCAGTCTTACTTCAAGCACTTCCTCTGCATTCCATAAACACCTCCCTGATTTTGAACAGAACATAACTTTCCTTTGAATGACACAGTCAATGTTGTCAGCATTTACTGAAACTATCTTTCTGATATGTTTCACAAATTAAACCTCAGAAACACCCACCAAGGCTGGAAGGAATCTCCTGGATCTCTAAGCCTTGCTCTCCCACTCTGCACAGCACGGACTAGGGGATACCACATACACCACCTTCCTCAACTTGCAGAGCCAACAAAACCTTTCCAGCTACTCTGAGGACTCTTCCAGTACAGCACCGAACTGGCTGTGCTCTGGAGAGACTGCTGAAGAATAATCTCCAGCAATGTGATGTGAAAGATGGCCTGAAACCATAGGATGGCTTTATCAAACATTCCTCTGTGATCAACTTTGATTTCTCTGAACTTCCCTCTGTTTTTCAACATTCTCTACCTATCAGGACCTGCCCCTGAACTGCTCTCCTGCACAATGGGTTTCCTGTTTCCTGGATTTTTATGTTCAAAGGAGGAGGAGCTGTTGGGAGTTAATATGACCTTAATTACACTACTGAGCTGCTCATCATTATCAGCTCAGTTTCTGGCAGCAGGAGATCCCCACTGAGCAGACGCGTGCAGCTGTTAGGCTTGCTGCTACTCACTGATGTTTCAGTTCCCCCCTCCAATGAATGCAATAGTACTAGAAAAAAAACAACAACAAAAAAATTAACTTGACAAGCTGCCACTTACTGCTCTCCTCTTCCTCTCCTGCCAGAAGTTTTTACCAACAAGGACTTTTATGGGCTCCTGAAAGCTAAAGAAAATAGTCTCATCATCTGATAATATAAAATATCAGGCCACCTGCTGATTTCAGCCACAGAAAGAACGTGTCCGTGGAAAAGGGAACTAACACCGAGCAATACAAGTTTTGAGCAACTAGTTGGCTCCAAGATACACAGCCACGTGGTTCAAGGTCAAGCTTTTCAAGAGCCAAAGACACAAAGAGCTCAGGTCACAGCCTTTCAAAGGTGCTTCTGTGTATGACAGGAGACAGGAATCAGTAACTTGCCCAACAGGTAGAAAAACACATTGATCCTATAGCCAAAATACCAGCACTGCTATCTGATCACACAGGCACTGCCTCTGTGTGGCTTTATAAAGAGGCAGTAAAATACAGGTTGCTACTGTACCATCAGTGACCCCCAAGTTATTTTGCAAGGATAAATCAGACCACTGACAGCTCTGGAAAGATGGCATTCCTAACACAGGCTCACGCAAGGGTGGGCATGCAAAATGGAACTGCCCTCAGTAACTGAAAACAAAGCAGCTTAACAAGCAAAGCCTTCAAGTCCTGCACTGAAATCAAGCCATCAAATCTTCCCCAAATTATTTCCCCATATTTAAATGCATAAATTAGGCCAAACTAAAGTCTTCAAAAATCATATAGGCTTTTACAGGCACATAAAAATGCAGCACTTGGGTTCACATTTCCTTTAAAACAGGGGAAAATGAGACAAAACCAAAACCCACAAGTTCCCATTTCATCAGTTTTCCAACCTCAAACTCTCACTTCCAGGCAGCTGGACAGTTAAGCTGCAGATACACAGTGCTCATTACATACCTCTTCCATAAGAACAGTACTGTTCAACAGGCCACACCATCCCCCCTGCCGACCAAAACTAACAACAGACTGGGTTAAGTCAGGCAGTTCAGGTGTTTGGAGTATCAACAAGGACTTAAATTTTAACAACCAAAATCTTTGCAGTGTATTTTGTTACTACTAATTACACAATACAAACAAACTCCTCCATGCAACAATTCATTTTTAATATGAGAACTAATGAGACTTTTCAGTAACAAGTGACTGATAATGTTCAATAGCTTCCTTGGGGTACTTTTAACTCTTATTCAAAGGAAAAAGGAAGTTAATTTGTTAAGATTATTTCATGCAGCTCCTTAGGCTAGAGATGCAATAAACTCTGCATTTCCTAAAGGACAAGGTGCAGGAGTGAGGGACTTAGGTAATTCTTGAACCACCATCTAGACTGCTGTCACCTGTGACAATACCTTTATTTTTCCCTCCCTTTCTTTTTTTGAAGATTTATTCACAATATCCCCCTTCTAAAGTAAGGATCCAGAAACAAACTACTTAAAGAGAACAAATGCACCGTTCATTTACATGTAACACTGCACACATGCACAGAATCCACTATATACTCCTACACAATCACAATATATTCAGTCTGGAAATTAAATTAATGCACTTGAGCACCTTTTGTTTTGCACTGGTCAGCAACACACAAACAGCAGCCAAGAAACAGCCAAAGATGAAGTTATTTTCACCCTGCTGAGGGAAAAGCTCTGATCATAAATTACAAGTGAATTTATCAAATGCAACAAAGAATTCAAAAGTCACAATGATTAGAAAAGTACTGAGTTGGAACCCTGGAAAGTGCAAATACCAACTACTCTCATTGCAGTGAGAGGAATCCCAAAAAGAGAAGTTTGCTTGGGGGGGTGGAATTTTTCCTGGAAAGCAGAAGTTGAAATGGTTTCTACCAAGTATCTTATTAGGTACATTCAAGGTCAGCAAAAGTTACCTCCTGCAGCATTGCTTTGCAAGGGGAGGAAAGGACTTACCAGTTCTGTTTAACCCACTTTGAAGTGTGTGCACACAGTCTTACAGCCATCAGAGGTTTGGCAAAACTTAAACACTTCAATTTCAACTGTCTGGATATGGAAAAAAACCCATAAAACAGAGATACAGCAAGAGGATTGACAAACCTCATGACTGCAACTGGCCAGTCAAAAGTATGGAGAAGAAAAACTTCCCCCCTCCCTTAGAAACAGGAAAAGTTGTACTGCAGACCAATCATCAGGAAACCGTAGAGGAAACGAGCAGGTTTATCTCACTGAGCCCCTGAAGACTTTTCAGGAAGTATTCCAGGAAGCAATGAAAAGCTTCCCAAGCCAGCCATGGCTGCCAGGAGAGCTCCAGAAGCCAAGTGAGGTCTGAGAAGGGAGGGACAGGGCTCCAGGTGGTGGATTTCAAGCCTCCACCCCCCCAGGGAACAATAAAGAGGCTTTACCAGGTGGGGGTACTCCTGCCCCTCTCAACAGGCTGATTTGGCCAAGTGCAAAAACCTGCCACCCAGTACAGGCAAGAATCTTAGCCAACACACAAAGGACTTCAACTTGAGGGGAAAAAAAGAAAATAACACATTTACAGTCTATTTCATCTCTTAGTAGCATGAGACACTGCTGATTCCAACAGCAAGCAGAAGCCTTCAATAGAGAGCACAGAACATTAATATTTTCTGTTGTATAGCTTTCAGAAGTCTGCTATTGCCTTTAGGGAAATTCAAAACCCCTGTTCAGGTCCCGCATGGCTTGTGAGCCATCCAAATCCTCCACTCATCTCTCCAGCACCGCTGACAAAAATGCAACATTCAGATGACTAAAGCCATCAGGTATGCTTCCAAGAGTTACCAACTGTTGCTCCAACTGCTGCTCTGGCAAAGTGCTGAAATGGCATCCGACACATTTAGAGACGTTTACCAGGCTCTGGAAATAAAACAAACCAACCTTGCTACTCTATATGCAGAGCACTGGGTTTCATACACCCACTGCAAGTGGAAGCAGGACACCAGTGGATAAGGCACAAAAGCTAAGTGGAGCATCCAACAGTTTTTTGTAGACTAAAGAAGAACCTGCAAGACAGCTCTCTCAACCTGAAAAACACTAAGGAATTGCAAGAACCCCTGTACTTTTAAAACATTGAAGCTTGTTTTCAAAATCATTTGCTATTGAAGCTTATATACCCATCAGTGATTCATTAGTAAGTTACTAAAATGCAGAGGTATTGTTAAAACCACATCCTGGGGAAAGCATAGCTGTCAATCACAAATCAATGCTTTTTCATTTGTTCTAATCCAACCCTGCAAATTATTTCTGTTGTTGAAGATTTTTAGTTTAGCAAAGGGGAAAAAGGTTTGCAACACCTCAGTGAGAAAAACAAGCAGGCAGACTGCAGACCACCAGATAGAGGAATAAATCCTTGCTAAAGTCTGCGTTTATTCGAGTAATTCATCCAGAGCAGAAAGAATTTGAGGAATCGCTGCTTGACAGATCAAAAGTCAAGTAAAATGATAACAGAAACATTTAGCTGTTTATAGTCACTTTGTTTTCTGCTTTTTTCCTTTAACCACTGTAATACATTAAGCAAATTAAGTCATTTTAAGAGAACTGCTATTCCTTGCTCTTAAATTCTTTCATGTTCTCCACAGCCAGCAGGCAATTCCTGTACCTTCCTATACCTCTACCTGACTGGATACTGCTTTTTCATACTCGGAACGCACTCTTGCATACACAGAAACTAAAACCATGGCTGTTGAAACCTCAATCATTCCTTCTCCACACAGCCTTCTCATATTCTCAAGTTAGGAGCAGTCCTCACAGCTCTAGAATGCACTGGGGAGAAGCGTCTCTGGTGGTTATGTCAGAGGACAGCAAGTCTGGCACTGGACTTCTATTTCAAGCCATGTCAAGGACTGTGACCTTGAACAAGGCACTTCACCAGACCTTAACGTACAAGACTTCCATGAGCAAGGAGTTGTGATGCTTACCAGTTTCAGAGTTTCCTTTCAAAAGCAAGGGGCTATTATGAAGCAGTATCTTCAAGTACTAGATCAATAATACTGTAGTTCTGGGTTTTTTCTTGGCTTAAATTGACACATTATCTTAGGAGAACGAAAATACACAAGGCTCATTACTATAAATATTGAATTCTTCAATAGGAGTGTGTTAAGAACTGTTCTTTGTAATCATTCACCTATTTTTAATCAATCACCACAACTGAAACAGACTCAAAATGCATTTCATGTCTTTTCTTCATCACTACTTTTTTCTCCTCGTGCTTTTCACTGAAGTTAAACATGTCCCACACCCAAAAAGTCACACTTCTCAGTTTCACTTTTCAGTTGCAAAAGCAATCCAGAGCAGTGCTGCTGGGCTGCAGCTGATCCCTCCAAGATGAGGATATAAATCAACAATTTTTGATTAAAATAGAAAACATCCTTATTCATATCAGACAATTCCACTGCCTTGTTTCTTTTCTTACTTTTCAAGTAAATGGGATTAAATTTAGAGCTAAAACTAAATTGACAGTGACCCCATTTATAACAACAGTACTTCAATGCTTTACAGTCCAGTGCCAGTTAGAAGTTTAGCTTCTGGCCAACCAACCACTGGAGAAATAAATTAATATTGCATTGCTAAAATAATTGTAAACAAACTATTCTGGTTTGAACTCCACGCTTTTATCAGGAACAGGAGGCAAAGCAAACACACTTTTTCCAGAAAAAGAGCCACCATAAATTCAAAAGCAAATGGTAGGTTTCAGTGAGGGAAAAATATTATTCAGCATCCTAGTTAACCACAGAACATCACTGCTGTTCTGCTCTCAGCACACCAGCAGAGAGGTACTTACTTCTAAGAGGGATTTCTTTCAGCCCCTTTACACTGTGGGCACTGGTTCTGTCACATTACTAGAAACAATTTTAAAGATCACTCATCAAACATGGAATTTTATTTGACATTCACACCCCTGACCCCCCACACCAGCCAATCCACAATTTCAATTTCTTTTTAAGCACAAAGGTGCAGAAAACACTAGTTTTAAAAACACGGCTGTGATAACAAGTCTGTGACAGCACAGAGAAAAAGGCTGTCCTGTACTTGGGTAGATTCATCTGTCACTCCAAAGAAGGTGCCTTCGTTTACCAAATTTGCAGGGAGGGACACAGCTTCACTCCGGGATTACTTTCTATTTCCAGGTAGCAAAGCTGTCCCCGAACAAACTGCGCTATTTCACAGCTATCTATAGCACATACCAGGCAGCAAGTAATTTTAATCCCAAATCCTCTTCCCCCTTCATTATCCCCAAACTGACACCAACAGCTTTCAGAAAAAGCATCTCCGACTGAGCAACTTTGATATCTTTGGACAGAAAGCACTGGACTGTTTCCTGCACTAAAACATTAACCATGTAGGCTTTGTCGTAGTCTCTACTCTTGTGTTTACTACCATCATTGTAAAGCTCAAGCCTCCATAATCAATGCCTTTTGTTTGCATCTGGAAGACTTGAACCACTAAGCCCCAGAACTCAAACAGCTTTACATAAATGTATCTCAGGCAATAGTACAAATGTTAGAATCTGGTCTTCCTAACACATGTGAAACAACTCCGGCTGTTCACTTGAAACCAACGAGATGCCCTGCCACCCTCAGCAGCTCCTTCCTATCCCTCCAGATTTGATTATTTATATAGTACTGCCAGGAACAAATGTCAATAGCAGCTCAATCACAAGAAGCTGGTTTGGTGGAGTCATCTTACAAAGCCTGTTGACTTCCCAAGTTCTACATCTTCCTTTCTTGCTTTCATACCACCTCACTCCCAGCAAATCTCCCAAAAGGAAAATAAGGTGTGGACAGATTTATTTGCCAAGTTAAGTATCCATAACCTGCTCCACGTTCCAAAGCCCTGCTCAGAAAACATGACCTTCTCAACTGAGAATGAAATACATGCAAGACCGTAAACGAATGCAAAAAGCAGCCTCTAATTTTAGATATTAGGTTCATATTAAACTAATCAAAGCTATTGATCTATGAAACTTTTCTCAGCCACTTCATTTTAACAGGGTTTTTTCTAATAAATCCTGGTTAAGTTTCAGTAAAGTTTTCCCCTACTTAGTATTTTAACTTAGTCATAAGAGCATTTACAAGGCTGAGAGATGCCCCAGGAACACGACAGCCAGAATGAAGAAACTGATGCAGCTTAAAGATTTTTTTTTTTCCTTATTTTGAAGAATTCTGTAACTACGTTTTATTGACTAGCCAGTGACTGCTAATGTTTGTGCAGCTCAGCAATGGTCTATTTTCCTGTATCAATTACTAAGAAATTCTAAAGTGAGAACTGAGCTTTACATCACAAGTTCTCACACTCCCACTGAGCAGCTACTACAACTGAAAATCTGCAGGATCTCAGTATTACAGTGCAAGCAGGGGGGGGAGAGAGAAAGAAGGAGGGGAGAGAAGAAAACATGAAGACAGACCACACATAACAAGCTCCTCTGTCCACAGAGTGGCAGAAGCTACACTGAAATCAGTGTCACCAGCCTTAACCTGTGTTACTAAAACGATAGCTGACTGGGGAGGAAGACTTCTTTGGACAGGAAAAGAGTATTTAAAAATTAATTTCGTCTCTAGTTTTCCTCCAGGACTCAAAAAATCTCCAGTATTCTGAGAGATTTCTGACTAAGCCTACTCTCATCCCAGCAGAACCTATAGTATTTCATGACTAATACAGCCCAATGGATAGAGATGCTCTAAGGATGGCTGCATTTCAGTAACAAGCACAAATTCTAGATCACTTTCTCCATTTAAAACCATTTCCAATCTCCCAGGTTAGAATCAAAACAAGTCTATTCCATGTTCCCCGTCACCCAGCCAACGCTAACTGAATGCAGACTTAGAGGCTTCCCTCCAATCCAGGCAAAAAGGTCACATACAAACAGCTTAAGATCTCCAAACATTCAGGGCCACAGACCAGGTTTCAGCCCTGCCTCTCAGTTCCTTGTGTTTCAAAGCAAATCATAACATAATCCCCTAAATACTTCGTTTCCCAAGGCTGTGTTTGTTAAAAACCAGAGCACTGGAAGAACTTTCTAGGGATTCTAGGGAACTTTCTAGTCCCTGTACTTTGACTACCTCTAAATTAATAAAACCATTCTGTTTTCAAAAAGACTCCATTAGGAGATTTTTACTGAATCAAAAGGGACAAAGTAAGTGAAAAAGTAAAATTGGCTTTTCAGTCCGTGACTGAATTTGTGGGAAATGTAATCATTTTTTCTTTATTCTTTGACAAAGAAATCTGAATACAATCTGTAGGATTTGAATCCTATAGGATTGAATATAGAAGTCATCCCTAAGATTACAGACTGATCTCCAGAGAGATCAAATCCTCCTCTATAGATATAAAGAGACAGAGACCCTTAATCTGGGCAGTACAACCAGCATATTGAAAAGAAGAACAGAAACCTCAACTAATCTTTCCTCTTTTCTGGAAATTCACACCCTCTGGGATAAACTCCTGTTTAATCTCCTACTCTTTGACTAACAACTTGCTTCCTACGACTACATGCAGATACTCTATATCATAGAGATTTCAACATTACCATGACATTCTTGTCCCTTTCTGCCTCCACGAAATCTGAGCAAGTTGTAGAAAGCATTCCTGCTGTTTCCCTCCTCCTCCTTTACTACAGCAAGCTGCTCTACAGCACTAGAATCAGTGCATTTAAGCGTACACAAAAGATAAAGGCTCCCAAGAGTATCAAAATCACTTCTCCAAATGCAGTTCATGGCAACGACGGAAGCACTGCCACCCCAACTGCAAAAATGAGGGAGGAATCGCAGGAGCGCTCCCAACCCACTGCAGAAGCCTGAGCCAGCCCAGCTCTTCCCATCACTAAGAAGGTTTTAGGCAAACCTGACTGACTTGGCCTGGAGGAAGTCAGCACTCAAATTATTCTACCAGCTCTTGAGAGGAGGTGGAGCAACTGCTGGCACAGGAGCAATAGAAAACAGCTGGGAATCAGCAAAGTCTCAACAAGCACAGGATGTAGACGGACAACAGTTAAATTCATTTACTGAAATGACTTAAGCTCTTTTGTAAGATTTAGCACTGGCCTCAGATATGCCAGATGATACCCTGGTTACTCAATCTCAAGTGTTCCAGGCAAGGGAGAAGCAAAAACATCAAACACCCTCTCTTTCTGCAAGTCCTCCCACCCAAGCCCCAAACACTCCTCCTTACAGACTCAAGGCAGGTTTAAGGCTTCGCTAAGGGAGAAAGGGAAAAAAAAAAAGAAGTTGGCAATTCCCTCCATACTACTGCCTAAGAACAACTCACTCACACGCCTTAAAAACCCAATAAACTATTACATCAGGGAGAGGTAACTCATTATCTTGCTTAGCTACTCAGAATTAGCCAATTTAGTCAGCCCAAATTTCCACTGACAGCTAACCCTCAATTCCACAGCGTCTGGAGGGAAACAGTATCTGTGCCAGACAGCAGGAGTTGCAAAGAGGTAACCAAAGCCGGGTGTACAACCTACCATAGTGAGACCTCTGTGCAGGAGCTGAGACAACTTGAATTTCCTCCAGCCCAGCTGCAACCTGTCATCTTTTTTATCAACACACCTACTTGACCCCTACAATATAATCGCTATTTTAAAATAATGTTGCAGGAAGGTTTAAAGCAACAGCTTCATTTGATATATGACACTGAATTGTTTGTAAGTCTGTTGTTTACTGATTATAAGAGCCAACATGACAGTAATAACCATACCTCAGTGTGACTAGGAAGCTTCCAATATCAAAGTACTTGTTCTACCTGAAACAGTTCAAACTTCAAAATACCCTCTCTAAAGCAGACCTGTGCTTGGGAAGTGTTAGCAAGAAGATTACTCCTCGATGGTATTTCAGTAACAGCAGCATTTTTACTACACTTATCTCCTACTTTTGCCTGACAAGTCTTAACTAAATTTAACCCACTAATCCCAACACACCTGAGAGACAGCAGCAGCTAACACTATCACTCCTACCTTAAACAGGAAAGCAAACCACAAAGTAAGATTACTCAGATTAAGTGATTGACTTGGGGTCACAGGAAGTATATTGTCTATCCAGAATTTGAGCTCTGGATGTACTAACCTCCAGCCCTGAGCTTGAACCAGCAGACCTCTGGCTTTCTGCAAGCTGCTGTAGCAACCAGGCATCTCCTGTTTCTTTTCTCAGCACCACTGCTCACACGTACCTGCCTCTGCTTTTCAGCACAGCAGATTTAGGGGCTGTGGCTGCCTCTGTTTTATGGCTTGGGCCAATGTGTGCTCTGAGGAAGAGCCACACAGTTGCACAGTCCCCCTCAGTGCACACCACACAGCAAAGGTTAGCTCCAACACTGTGCAGCCCCATAGTAATTAACTTTGCAGACCCTGACACTTCATTTATCCTCCTCAAAGCAGCTTTTTTCACCATGCACCAGCCCAAGGCACCAACCTCTTCACTGACAGCGTCTATGTTCCACCAGTAGCTGAAGGAGAAGAATGAGGAAACATGAGTGAGCTGACTTCCACAGTGTGAAGGAACTCACTGAAGTTTCCACCAACCAAGCAGATCCTTATGGAGTTTTTAAACCACTGGGAAAAAGAGGTTTTGGCAACATCTCACAGCACATCAGCTTGCAACAAGAGCCCAAAAGGCCAAAGCAAAACCATTTATTTCTAGCATGTGAAGAGGAGGAAAAAGCTCACAGTCCAGAGCTGCACTCAGTGTAACGTGATGGAATACACAACCAGCAACTCCAGTCACCTTGGGAAAGACAGGAGACCTCCACACCTACCACAGTATTCCAACATATCGACCACTGCAACTAAATAGCACCTGAGCTTTGGCCAGAGAAGTCTCTGCAATGAAGTATAAGCAACAAGTAAAAACAAAGATCAGATGTGATCAATGACTAGTAGCTTGGAATTCCTGTCCTGCAAATTGGTGGTCTTTAGGGTGACAAACGATAATTAAAATACAAAAGATTCACTAATCACCTTGCACATGATATAAAAGCATTTAAACTGTGTGCGTATTATGTGTATATTTATTTTCAAATGTACAAAAAGGTTCCTGCATGTATTACCTAAACACCCCTAGAGAATCTGGTACATCCCAAAACATGAGTGGAACAGTCTGTGGTGAGCTCCACAAGGTGTATCAAAACTGTTTATACCTTGAATGTTACACCAGGGCTACAAAAAATAAAATCAAATGCTGTGTATTAAAGCAGATGTCAGCTTTTGCTTCTTGCCTGCCAATGCTGCTGCCATCAGATGGGTACCGCTCCTCAGCTACCGCTGCAGCTGCCAGCACAGCCTGAAGCCCCCGCTCGAAGAGAGCATGTGGACCACTGCAGCACTCAGGCTACGAAGGTCCTGCTGAGTAAGATTCATAACGAAACCAGAGTTTTTTGAAGACCCCAGTTATTTCTGCTTGAACTCACAGGAAGGAAGACTTAAACTTTCCTCAAGAGACAGACCACGGAATGTGGTATTCCTAAAGGGAAAGGCTGTATATTTTAATGACCAAACACCTCTTTTTCTCAGCTCTGTTTCATTGTTTTCCCTGCCAAAGCATCAAAACCACAGGAAAAAATAAGTCCCTAATGTTGATTTTCATCAAGAAGTCACCTGTGCAACACCACCACACCAGATGCCTTTGAGATTCTGTGCTCTTCACCAGTAATAATCCAAATTAAGGAGATTGGTCAAAGCAATAAAGAAATCATGGCTCTGAAAATCTCTGGAGATACTTTCTCAGCTATTACTTGTTCCCCTTTTACTTTTCACAAAACACTACAAATATGGCATAAGAATTTTTCTTAATCACTGATTTTAGTATTGTCTCATTTGTAGTTGCTATGGATGCAGTATTTTGTTCTACTGAGATGTTAATTGTTTGACTTAACTCTTGAGGGATGCATCCTAAAAACATGGAGCTGCTGGAAACATCCTTCAGGGCAAGGACCATACAGGACTAATTCTGAAAAAGCATGGTTCTTCGTCAACAAATTACTGTGGTGCAGAATTTTCATGATGAGGAAGAAGTACAACTTAATACTAAAAATTCAAGGGCCTAACACATATTTTTATTTCATATATGCCAGAATATTCTAAAGAGAGAAGGGGAAAAAAAAATACAAACAGCTTTTCTCTTGCCTGATGCATCTTGGCCCAACAGCTTCCTGCCTATTTCTGTAGTTAAATGTCTGACCCTTGCCAGGAATGGGACCCAAAGTGAAAAGAGTCATGGTTTGCCAAATGAAGCAGAATCCACAAACAAGCATCTCACACTGGCTATGGATTGTTTCCTTTGAGAGATTTAAGAGGGAGAAGGGAAGGAAGCCATACCGTGGGTAAGTCTGTGTCTTCTTGTGAAATGTATTATTTACAAAACATAAACTAATGCACAAAAATGTATCAGCTAAGAGAGGAAAGCACCCGACTTACTCTCCAAAACCTGCTATATGTTTTTCCTCTCATCTCCCCCCACTTCCACAAACTCCCATGCACTCCCCAGCAAGCCCAGAGTAATGCTTGCTTATCCTGTACTGCATTTCCACTGCTGAACAGCCCAACCAGAGAAAGTTGCCACAGAATAAAATTAGTCTCTGAAGATAGTCTTTTCTGTGTGTACATAACTGTCAAGCTGTACAAGTCCACGGGAAAATAACATGCATTATTTATTATACATAACACTAGGAAATCTGTAACACAAAGACCATTATGATGCCATTAAAAAGATTTCATTTTCAGCTTTCTAGGCATCTTGGGCACACAGCCATTGCTACAATAATTATATTATTTATCACTATGTAAACTAACTGTAATGCTTCATTAAGATAGAGAAAAATGATATCACTAAGGTCCCTTCAAGAGCCAGTAACTTTCTCCTCAGTTATGTGTAGGTTTCCTATCTGCCACTACTTACTGCATAGACTGGACTGCTCACGATTTTATTCTGCAAGACAAGACAAAGAGGGTCCAAAGCCACCACGTCTGGCCTGGACAGGCATTACGGAGTAACTGCCCCTGCTGAACTCTCCTGAACACCACGGTCTATAGTTTTAAGCTTCAGTGGTGTATAGAAGGCCCTAACCTATCACCATGTGTCTTTTAATACCAAAAATCCTTGACAGATGCCTTCAGGCCATCCAAGAAGTGAGGTAAGTCTCAGTGTTCTGAACATGTGCTGTGCATCCATGCAGTGCCAGAAAGAGAAGACAACAGTTCTGGCCCCAGTGGGTTAAAAAGGAGACTGGTGGGCATGGAAAGCCACAGCTTCCTGCTATCTATTTGACTAACAGCCTGGCAGGCACAGGCAACTATTGTAAACTAAACCATCCTGACACATGCATCTCGTTTGAATCAGAAGGATTCCTTCTAACATGGAAAAGTACTGACGTGGATTTCGACGTAAGCTATAAGCCTTGGAGAGATTTCAAACATGTTTGACACTGACGCGGTACTAATTGTTCAAAACTCTTAAGATCCACAGGGACAAAATAGTTGCCGGCAAAGCCTCGCTCTCCCTTCCGAGTTTGTGCAACTGGAGCTTCCAAACACAGTAACATTTTCCAACAACAGCAGCAACAAAACAAAACAAAGAAAAGAGGGCAAACACTGGCGTGTTCTCGGTTTCCTTCTCCCTCCCCAAAAGGTTCTGGTGCGCACCAAAGAGCGGGCTGAGCTCTTTGCTGGTGCATTTTCAAAACCACCTAACACTGGGGCTTTTTCATTCCTTGCTATGCAATATGGACAGCCACTAAACCCAAGGGCAGGACATGGAGGTGCTGGTGCCTGACCTTACAGGCTGAACGTTCTGCACATAGTTTCTAACTGTTTCAGTAAATAAATCGATAAATATTAAAAAAAAAAAGCAGCATAGCTTCTAAAGCCAGATTTATAATTGTGGTGGATTTGGTATTTTCTGTGGTGAAAGGGGAGGTGGTGAACAGTGCTATCAGAGGCGCCTGTCTGTGTCACACCAGCATCAGTTACCTGCTCCTCTGCACTGACTGATACAACTGATGTCAGCACAACCACCACGGGATGCTGGAGCTGCCTGAATTTACATTACTGGTGATGGCAGAGATGTTTACTGCTCCCATTTTCACCAGAAGGCCATATAGTCTAAAAGGCCAAATACTTTTCTTTTTTTAAGTGTTCTTATCTCAAAACTGTTATCCAGCTTCTAAAGCAGGATTCAAACAGCCAGAGAGTCAGCATGAACTGCAGTCATTTCCATTTATGACCAGCAGAATTTGCTCTCAAAATAAAGTCAATGTGGCAAGATAAGACAGAG
>VWZY01010551.1:8782-57253 GCA_013399075.1 Chloroceryle aenea | reverse complement strand
AAGAGAGAGTGGCCACCCAGATCCAGATCAACTGGTCACTAAAGGCCTGTCACTACAGATAAGGGTCATTTAGGAAACACAACCACACAAGAGAAACAGGGATTTGCAGTGTGGGGAATTCCTGAGGAGTGATGGTTTTAAGCTTCTAAAGACAGGAAAAACAGGAGGGGTGATAAGTGCTGCAGTTCTTCCCTGCCTGCACACAGTAAACGCTTCTAACCGGGCCGCAGTGATTAAGCTCTTCCAAGCTGACTAGATTATCAGAGAAGGATGGGAAGATTCTTCCTGCCTCGAGTGAACTCCCCTCATTAACGTTGAGAGAAGAAAGGATCAACTTCAGCGTGTGCTGTTAGAGTGTTATGCCACAGAACACCAAGCATCTCCCCCAGCTGACAAAAATCCCAGATCTACTTCATCCTGCATGAAATGAGTGAGGACAGAGGGGGGTCTTTTACAGAAGGAGAAGAGGGAAGACAAAGTAAATTTCAAGCACTTGGATATGCAACAAATTGCTCAAGTACACCCTCACAAACTGACTTCACAGCCTGTTCCCCTGCACAGCCAGCAGACCCAGTTGCAGTAGAGACCCCAGAACCAAAGCATTCCCGACTCATACATTTGAGCCTCTCATGCAATTCCTTACTCAACCCCCAAATGGTATTTTACAGTCAAATACTGTTAGTTACTGAGGAATGCAAGACTTAAAGAATAAGATCAAGATTCCATAAACATTCTTGCTTTCAAGGGCAGGATTAGTGCAGCAGCCTCTCCATCAAGAAAGGCACTCAGTCATTCGCACAGCAACCGAAGGCCACAGAAGCACAACACACTATGCAGCAGGAGTGAATTTCTTCACAGGAGAGAATGTTACCATGAAAAGAACCACAGCAATGTCAGCTACAAGCACAAAGTCGTGCAAGAAAGCAGCACTCAGTTCTTCTAAACAAGAAAAAAAAACCCACAGGTCAGGTCACAGATACAATGGTTATGTTTTGGGCAGAGAGCAGGACACAGAACAAACTCATCACCTATGCCAAGAAAGAAAATTCCATGTGTGGCTGCTCTAAATCCTGCTGTCCAGGTAAACAGCAACACACTGTTTTCTAAGCAAAGGACATAATGCCAATGCTCATATGACCTTTTTTTTCCCCATCTCTTCGGTTTTGTGTCGAGGTCAGGGATCCCAAGTTCACAAAGACTAGGAACTACTGGAGAGTGTCCAGTGAAGGGTTAGAAGGATGATGGAGGGACTGGAACACCTCTGTGCTGAGGAAAGGCTGAGAGCCCTGGAGCTGTTTAACCTGGAGAAGGCTGAGAAGGGACCTCTTATCAACATTTATAAATATAGGAAGAGTCAAGAGGATGGGGCCACTCTCTTTTCAGTGGTGCCCAGTGACAGGACAGGGGCACAAACCGGGACACGGGAAGTTCTGCCTCAACATTGGGAAAAATTTCTTTACTGTGAGGGTGGTGGAGCACTGGAACACGCTAGAGCGAGGCTGTGCAGTCTCTGTGTTCCCTGGAGACTTTCAAAACCCACCTGAATGTCATCCTGGGCAACCTGTTCTAGGTGAACTTGCTGTGGCAGAGGGTGTGGACAACACGCTCTCCAGATGTCTGTTCCACAGCCTACCATTCTGCCATCGGCAAAAATACAAGAGAAATACTGGAAACCTTAGAAAATGTTTCTTCTTGCAATCTAAATCTCTTCTAGCCTGATGCCACAGGGATAGGGACAGGACAATGCACACAGAGATGCTACACAGCTGTCCAACCATGCTGCTTTCTTCAAGGTTAAAAAAAAATGTCAGAGTGACCCAGAGTTACTGCTGCTAACCACAGGATTATCAGTGCTCATGTGCAACAGGGCTCCTGCTGGCTACACTGCTAGCTAGCTCACTGTAACACTGAAACTGAGGGAGTCTCCCCCCTCCCTGCCACACAGATCTTAGTGACACTGCAGAGCAGGGACATCTCTAGCTTTGCCTTCAGTGAAAGCAGCAGGATCTGAGATGGAAAGGAAGCCCAGAGTAAACAATAATTTATGGAATTACCTGAAAAACAATTGCTCTATCTGTAAATGCATGAGTGGGAAAGCAATTTGGTCCAATTCTGTATAACACCACATCAGTAGATTAGTTTCACTGGCACAGTCTAACCCTATAAATCTCATCTGGCAGGGCAGACAGCGGCGAGCGCCACAGCATGGGGGACAGAGCCGTGCCAGTGGCCTCCAACCTTCTCTGCTTGTGATGCAGGGACCTCGTCCTGCTCACAGGAGCAACGTTCAACGTCCCCCGTGCCTGGAAGGGAGAGTAAGGGTGCAAAAGATCGGCTGGAAGCCTCGGGCACTAGTTGTCTGCCTCGGCAACGGCCAAAGCAGCTTCTCAGTCCTGGGTGACTCCAGGGGAGGTTACAAGGTTCATGTGCGACAAGGAAAGGCAATGATCGGCAGCTGCAGCCCATCAAGTGGAAGAAGCTCTGCTGCACAGAAAGTGACACACATTTCTGAACAAGCTATACCCTTAAAACATCCCCAAAGTTCACAGATTCTGGCTTATTCATCTCCTAAGTAAAAATAAGCATTTATTACAATCCCATACAGGTCAATCTCCAGCAGAAACTAGCCCCCAAGGAACCATACTAATTAGAAAGACACAAACAAAACTACACCAAAGAAGGTCTTTATTTACTCTGATACTATCATAATAAATTTCTTCTCCAGGGTGCACTGATCTTCAAACAAACATCATTCTCTCCACCTCCTCTACTGTTGCACTTCTGAAGTTTTCTGTCAAAAGTTTTAGTGTCTAATATTCATCATGTTTTCCTTCAGTAGCAGACATGCACAAATAGTATGGAGTTTTTTCCATGACCATTCTCAGGAACTGGAATTTATTTATTCTTACCTATAAACCAGAAGAGAGTGTGAAATCAGGATACCTCTGAAAATCACACACATCAGCCAAGCTAGAAGACAGTCAGCACTTCTTAGAAGTGATTACTTAAACTTATGCTCATGACATAGTCAAGAACACAGACACTTCTGACTACAGCAAAACAGGGATAGATATATTTCTTAACAAGATGGGGAAAAAAAACCCAGATATAGAAAAATAGGTTAATTATGTTAAAAAAAAAAAGCTGTGAAGAATCAGATTATAGTCAGGTATTGGCATTGAAAAACTCTCTTGAGAAAGTCCCCTCACATGGAGCACTCTACCAGTTAGCAGCACAGATAAACCTTCTGTAAACCCAACCTTCTCATGTTTCACCCTAAAACCAGTAAAAACCAGGCCTGGGCTGATATCCTGCGAAACAGAGTTCCAGGCTAAGTGCTGCCAAGAAAGCTCCTCATCACCCCCAGATAACATCGCTTTAAGCCCTGTCCACTTGGAGCCCCTGATTACTGTGTTATTCCAGACCACAGACTGAAACAGCCCCTGAAATAACCAGGGCTGGTTCCACAAGAGCTTTGCAGATTACAGCCCAGCCTGAAAACACGCCTGATAAGGTACCGGAAGCAGGTGTGGTATCAGCATCTTAGGAACCAAGGCATCCCATTGCTAGACCCCTAACTGAACTGAGAGTACATTTACCACGCTGGAAAAGTTTTGTGAAGGGGGAGAAAGGAAATGGTTTAAGTCCACATTCCATTTCTAAAAAAACCAACCAAACCAACAAAAAAACCAACCAAACCCCAAAACCCTCCCCAGTACACCCACACTCTCTACCACTACCACCCCCAACCCAGCCCTACTTCGTAAATGAACCCATTGTTTCTAAAATGCTGATGGGCAAGTTGCAAGATGACTCTAACTTCTCCACATTCAGACAGAAGCAAAGTCTTAAGGGGGCAGAAGATGACCCAAGGCGGACTCGGTTGTCTCAGCAAAAGGCATTTTCAAGACTACAGGTGCAAAATCCTCCAGGCCTTTGGTGTGCATCTCCACCCTCCACCCCACACCCTGAAGTGGGATACCCATTTACCCTGCACCACAGAGAAGCTTGAAATTAAGATCCACATTCAGAAGAGGACTGAACCTTCTGGGAGAATTTACACATGAAAGGAAGGATGCAGCTCACTCCTTAGCAACTACACATTCTTTTTCTTTTTCTTTTTTTTTTAAGCAAGCAGCACTTTTCTTTTTGCTAGGATTGAAATTGAGACCTTTTTGTTTCAGAAAGATTCCAATTTTCACCTGCTAAAAGCATGTCCGACAGCCATGGGTTGTTTCTGCTGGAGCTAGAAGATGGCTCAATACAATTTTCTCCTAGGGAGTGGAAGACATGTGAAAAAGAGGCCACGCAGGGTGGGTGACAGGAGACAGTAGGCAGATGACTCATGAACTGACACATCTGATCAAGTGGATGACATGCACTTATACCAAAGGTCTTCACTGAGTGACACAGAGATCACTGGCAGCCCTTCGACATCTCTAAAAGGCATGGTATTCTGTCCCCACTTGATAGGCTTCAGAAACCATCCTACCTTTTCAGCAGAGACCCATCAAGTCCCAGAGGAGAACACACACTTCATAAGCCTCCATATTTTACCATTTCTCTCCCATTGCACACTGGATGCTCCCCAAGTCACTCCACTAAAATATTTCAGTATTAAAAGAGATGGAATTTTTTACAATTATTATTGCTGAAAAATATGCCTTATTGGTTACATGACAATAGAAAACATGCCAACAGAACACTTAGCACTCAAGAAGGCCCTAAACACCCACAAAGCAGGCTTGGGAAACAGCAGAAACTGTTTTGCATATCTGCTTGCCAAGCCTACTGCACTTGGGGTACAATATAAAACCCAGCCTAAACTTGCCTCAGCTGCACCCAAGGACCCCTGCAGCACCGTCACGCTTGTGTCACTACAAGCGTTTGCAGGGCTGCACAGTGTTCTGGATCAGGAAACCTGATCCAGGTTAAAAATACAGTTTATTTTTTAGAACCAAGTTATTTTTAACCCAGATGAAGTTCTCTGCTCCCAGTCACCGCCAGAGCCCATAAACAATTGTACCAGCACAGAGGCTGGTACAGGACAAGGAAGCATTTAACCCAGACATGTTACTGAGAAAGGCAAAATTAAAACATGAAAAAAAGCTCAGCTATTTCTGTACAGCTGTGCTTGGGACTGATGACTGGCATCATCAAGTTATCTTCCTTTAATACCCATGAAATACAAACTTCATTACCACTGCAGTGACCCTCATACAATTCTTATGTTCCCAGATGCTACTAGAGAGCCATCAGATGTTCTACCAACCCTACAACCCTCTGAACATCGCTCCTGACCATTACCAGTGCTGGCTCCATTTAAGACAAGCTCCCTAGAACTCAGATGGAGAGCCCAGGGGAGAAAACACAAAACAAATAAACAAACAAGCCCAAACAAAACAAAAATAAACCACAAACCACCCACCCATTAAGACTATTTCTGACTCCACAGGTTTTAGTTTTCCCACTGCCTCTTTTCTTTTGAAGGTTTTCTTCACAGTGGTAGCAGCCAGAGAGGATTTTGGGTATGTCAGCCTTGCTCTGCACAAGAGATGTGAAACCCATCCTGGCCTCACACGGGGAACCATCAGCTCATGTCCTCCTTCCCAGCTATGGGGAGGACCACCAGCTTCAGTGCAGAAGTAATGATGGAAGCGTAGCCGCCTTTTTGATACCAAATTTAAGTAGGCACAGGGCTAAAATACGTTCACTACCACTTCAAACTTCTACCAATAAAGAAATGAATCAGTAAGATCCTAAATCAACACTGAGTGCCACCAAACGGCCTTTCTGGTAGAGATTGTTTCATTCCAAACGAATTAAGTGTCATCTTTTCGCGGGTGCTGATGTGGCACTTACAAGGAACACATGTTTTCCTTCTTAATTTGATACTTATAAAGAAGATTAAGTCATGAATCTTCAAATAAAGACATAATACTACACATATCTTTACTCTTACAAACTTAAGTGCTCTGTTTTACAAGATTGGAGATATTTAAAAAGTATCTCATTGCACCAACGTTTAAGAAGTAGATTTGCACACAGCAAGAGAGGTTTGCAGCTTTGGCTATTTCAGCACTCGCTACCAAGACAATGCCCAGATGAAGTTTTGTTACTTCCAACACAATGTGAAAAATTCACACTCAACACCGATTTACGTAGGTGTGGTCAGGAGGAGCAACTGAAGGCACGCAGCTGCTGGAGCTTCCCTGGGATTATGCGGCAACCCAGCACAACACTAAGGAATTTATCTTGTGGTGGGTCTGGCAAAGTTAAAAAAAACCCCAAACATGAAACCAAACAACAACACAAAAAATATAGGCAAACACCCAGTGCTTTCGCTGCCTTTTTTTTTCTAATTTTTAAAGTAAAATTGGTCCCAACTACAAGGATGAAACTCAATTGTTTCAACATTCAAGAAATTTTCAAGGCAGCTATGGGTAGATGAATGGGAAGAACTAATGTGGATTGCAGTTGAAGCAACAAAAAAACTCTTCTACCTCAATAAATGCTTTTATAGTTACTTCTAAAAACATTACCAGGTTGAGTTCAACTAGTTTGTAAAATATTTAACTGAAAGAATGTATTGTTTTCATGCAAGTCTGATATCCAGAGATTTCACATCATCTACTCAAATGCATATAAGCTTGGCTATTTTTTTTTTCCTTTTACTTGCTTGATTTGTAATGACATTTTTAAATTAAAAAATCTTCACAGATACAACTTCAAGTATTTCAGGGTTTCGGATTAGTTAACAGGCAAAGGTAATCTCTTGCAGAATTTGAACATGATCCTCATGCAAAAGCACTCTTCAACATTAAACTGTTGGGGATTATGTGATGTGGAAAACACATTCTTCTCCCTGAAAAGCTATCATTCTAGTCCTAAATTCTTGCCTCAGAACATCACCCTGTAGCACAGGGCTCAAATATTTAATAAAAAGATTGTCTGATCTTATGTTTCTTAAGATGATGTTTCAAAACATTCCAACAAGCTTTGCAACCAGTATCACTGTGTTTCATTCACTTCTTGGGAGCAACACGGCAGCTGCTCTGCAAGTGAGTAACTGTACCTCAGAGATAAGTCTACGAAGCCATGATGACAGTATTAGATTGAAAAAAACCAAGGAAAACATCAAACAGTTGCATACGCTAAACTACTTCGACCTGTATAATTCTAGAGGAAAAAGTCCCTTCAGTAAGTGGTGAGTCAAGCAGTGAGTATCTCCACTGAACGCTCACTCAGAGCTATCATTCGGAATACACCAACACCTCCAGTCCTAAGCTGTGGCATCAGTAATTAAAAACACAATACCAACTTCAATCAGTTGAATTCTTCCAAGACTGACACTTCCTTTGAAGTTCTCCCAGTCCTGACTACACCTGACCCTCCTTCACTTACAAGCTCTGAGAAGGTAGCAGCCCAAGGTAGCAGCCTGCAGTAGGAGAACACAAATAAGCCCCCAGCACATCTGAAAAGGCACTCTTAAAATGCCAAACACTCTGTAGCTCAGCACACTGGTACGGTACTCACAACCTGGGGAATGCTCTGCGTATTTTAAAAGGTTTACTATTTTTGGCAGGAAGATGAGGCGCATTCGGCAGCCTTGCCTACAGTTCTGAAAGTGTTGCCTAAAGAAGATTGCAACCTGCCCGCTGCTGGTGCGTGGAAACGGTAATGCTATCCTACTGGATTTAGAGGAAGGAGAAGCAACTACTAAAATAGTAAAATAGTTTCTTCCTCGCTACCCAGAGTTTTCCTTTCATGTAAGTCTCATCCAAAAAGCAAAACAAGCCAAATGAAATGAATAAATTGACAGAACTGTGCCAGTAATTCTCAAATTGGCCCAGTTTTACTAAAATATAACTGCTTCCAACAACCAGCCACCTCCAACCCTTGGTTTTTTCCCCATAGGCATTTCAAGGAGTCTTCTCCATGTTAAAAACAGGGACAAGGATGATCACTAAATAAACTTTTTGCAGGTCACAGTTCACTACCACCCAGTGCTAGACATCAGCAAAGCAGCCATGCTAGACCAAACAGCTTAGTCCATGTGTGTCAGACAAGAAAATACCGAGATACAGCATAAGATAGCAACCCTGATGTCTTGTCTGCAAGACAGAGAACAACAGAGAACTGTTTGCCACCTGTGAGCTGGATTAAAAAAAAAAAAAAGCAAAACAAGCCTGTTGTTTCTCCACTTGTTTGGATTCACTTTCACTGAACTGATAAAAATTTTGCCGGCTGAACTCATCTGCTGCATAGCTAATGTAGGCTTTCTTTGTGAGTAAACTAAAGGATGATGCTCAGACAGTGGATTACGAGCCACACAAAAGCAATGTGCTTTCCATCCGTACAAACCCAGCTACAGGGAATCCAAACAGAGCAGAGAGACCACTTACAGTGCTGCAGCCAACTCGCGGGAACGGAGCCTTTATCAACAAAGCCTTATGAATTATAACTAGGGTCCTGGAAAACATGTTTGTTTCTACAGACCTAACCTGACCAAGTCAATCTTTCTCAGTCAATGCAGTACACAGTGATGACTCCCTGGAGGATTTCTTTGAAAGACTTAAGCTATTTTAGAATTAGCATTTACTGGATCTTTCTTCTAGTTCCAGCAAATAGAATGCTCACGATCCCCTCACACTTCAGGACATCCCCAGTTCTAGCAGGTGAATAAGGGAGCAAGCAAAACCAAACCCATGTCACCTTCTCATGTGAAAAGTCTGTAGGCTGTAGTTACATGTAAAACTGATGCACAGCAAAGTTTTTTTTTTTTTACTTTAAAAATCCATAGGTGTAGCACATTAATGGAGGAACTCTCTGAGAGGGCCATGTCCTTGTCATTGCTACTAAGCTGGCAAAGCATAACCTTCTAGCTGGATTACCAGACAAGCAGCACGTGATTCTCTTTTGCTATTAGTGTCTTAGGCTTGTGAATCTGATCAAGTCACTTAAGTATTCTGTATCTCATTTTCCCCATACATGAGCATAAAGTTCCTCCTGACCCTTCCAATGGCATTTTTCCACAGCCAAATGCTCCTTGGAATCAGGACATCTTCCCTGATGTGTAGATCTAAGCCTCACTCATTCTAGTTCATCTTTACCTTTTCAAGCCATACCATCTTTTCTGAGAAGGGATCCTACAGGAAGGCCTTCAGTAGTGTTCACTCTCAGAAACATACAGACATCTGTCTTTCCAGTATTTTCCTACTATAACATTCAAATTTCTACATTTACAACCTACAGACCAGTTATTCCCAACGGAAACTGTACCATTTAAAACAAACAAAATCCCCTCTCAATAGAATTTTTGCTTGCTAACAGCTTATTTTATTAGAGGAAAATCTTTCCCAATTCCTCTACACCCCGAAGAACAGTCATGATCACAGAAGACTACAAAAGGACACTCCTAGACACCCAGGTGACTAGAGCTGACTATAAAACCATCACATGTATCAGAATTGTCTGACTTCTGTAAAATGAAAACAAATATGCACCAAAACTGTATTCATAATATATTCCTGAGTGATACCTGGACCAAAACAACCTGACCAAATGTGTTATTTCATGTCAAATGATGCTTTTTGTGTGCTGTCTGGAGCAGCATCTTTTTAACAACTGATGGCAGATCAGACAGCAAGTCAGCCACTGCAGGACTGCGGCAAGGCTGACATGTTTATGAAACAACAAAAGTCACTCAGACTCCCTTTCTGCAGGCTACCCACTAAGAAACACTAAGTACAAAATTGACCTATTTTCCTAGGCCAAATATACATGATTGCTTCATAACTCGACAGCTTTTACACCACTGTTAATAAAACTCCAAAAAGATGACACTTCAACTACAAAGTCAAGAAAGAAAAACCCTGACCAGTGAACCTTTGTGACAGGCAGGGCAGGTGTTACTTTTAAAATGCCTGTTCCCCCTCACAATGAGGAAGAAGTGGCCTCAGAATGCACATACATTGCAGGCTTCTTAGCAAATATCAGAATTCATGTTCCCAAAACCATACCTGCACCAACATTTGAGCAGTTAATTGATTTCACCTTCCCATTCACCTTGACCATTCTATTTTAGACTGACACTGCTCACACACTCTTTATGCCTCACTAGACTGGGCTTAGAGATGAGAAAAGGGCTTTGTTTTTAATGCAGATAGCTATAAGCAAAACACTTCATTTCCTAATAGAGCTGGATCACGAATGAATTACAAAAGATGCTGCTTCCCTTATTTTCAACATTTTAGAAGAGTTAAAGCATGTGATTTTTACAGCATTTCGTTCAAGCTGCTAACAGGGAACATTAGCCTCACTTGCCAAGATGCATTTTTAAAAAATATATATAAAAAAATTCCTTCCTCAACTCTTTAAGAAGCTGAAAGAAAATTCTATGAACTGTTCTCTTGGATCTTTATACTCAAGTGATGAATCTAAGTCTCTTTTTCTTAATGTGCTTCCAAAAAACCTCCAGCATACCCACCCAAACACGTTTATTTTGCAGAAGCAGCAAGCTGCACGATTGTCACATAATCCTGCACGTCACTGGTTCAGTGCAACTTAAGGAAATAGGGTTATATAGTAACAAAAATGCATTTAATGACAAAATATTCAAGCAAGATGGTCAACAATTCTTTGTTGTATTTAAAAGGTACCTACAACCATTCACAAACATTAACTGGTGCACCACAATACCCACATTAAATAAGATTATCCTCCTTATTGGACAGATGGGACACTGCAACTTAACTGACTTTCCCATAAAGCAAAGCATAAGACAGAGATACTACACTGAGCCCAGTCTAACATCTTAAAGTGAAAAAACATTTTTAATTGCTGCCCATACACAGAAACATTAACACAGAGCAGACACAAATACAACCCATCAACCAGAATACAGTTAGACACCTTCAAAATTCAGCCACCCGAGAACAAGTCTGATTGATCTAAATACTGTGATAGAATTAAGATTCTAAAAGGCTGAAAAGGGGAACCAAAATATCAGTTTGAGGAATATGCAAAATATTTTATGTAGAGAACAATAGTAATAAATTACCTTACTTCTCTTACCAGGCACAGTCACTACAATTTTAAATGTGTGACTATGTAAATTTCTGTATACAGAAAACATTAAATACCAAACAAGCTGACATGGCTCAAAACATTATCAATGGTGTTTAGCATATAAATTAACACAAGACACAAAATGTCTACAAACATTTATTTTTAAACTGTTGGGAACACAGTAAATTATTAAGTATTTTTTCTTCTTTACCCACAGGAAAAATGCAAGAATATAGAGCGTAAGAAACGTTGCTCAGCACCTTTCTAAAAGTAATACATTTAATACACATCAAATGTGCTGGAAAACAGGCCTTTGTCTCACAGAAAGGTGTATTTCCAAAGAGAAACAACAAAAACAAAACAAACCAAACAAATGTGGCAAGACTTGTCTTTCATCAGTTACGTGTCTTAATATTTTAATGACACCAGTGATCTAACGATCAAGCTTTTTAAAGATAAAACAAGATAAAACTAAGTTATTCTTCAAACAAAAATAGATCAGGCTTCTTTTACAAGCTTCAAAATTAGCCACCCCAGCTTTCTGTGCTTTTGGTTTAGATCTTTAAAAACAGGCAGCATTATTTTCCTTCTTCCCAAATCCAAACTTTCCAAACGAGGCGTGACAAAACAAGCTGAAGTCCTGACTTAACTTACAGGGCAAGCTACAGGCACACAGGGCAATCTGGGGTGCCAGTGCAGCTCTCAACAATGTTGTTATCAGAGAAAGCACTGACATCCAACATTTAATCTCCCATCAAAACTGAAGTCTACATTCTCTCTCACCAGTACCTCCAAAACTCATTTGCAGTAAGAACTGATCCATGCTTTCACAAGACACATTAGAAAGTAATTACATTTGTTTTCTGGTTGATTTTTGGACTCAAATAA
Source organism: Chloroceryle aenea (assembly GCA_013399075.1). NCBI lineage: Eukaryota > Metazoa > Chordata > Aves > Coraciiformes > Cerylidae > Chloroceryle > Chloroceryle aenea. The sequence continues at coordinate 45,295 of VWZY01010551.1, read as the reverse complement.
AACATATCCCTAGGCTATAACCAGCAAGAGATTCTTCCCTTCAAATTGAATTACTGGTTACTTTTCTGCACTCCTTGTTGGGGTTAAAAAGAAAAAAAAAAAAGTGCCTGGGGTTCCACAAGGCCTTTCTCCTGCCATAAAACAATCAAAGCTCCATGGCCATTTTCCCACCCAAACAATAAAAGCAATAAACACTATTCAGACATTCTCAAAACTCATGGATTAACAAAAGAGGATGAAGGGCGTAGGGGGGGTAAAATGAGGTCTGACAACAACAAACCCTGGGGAATGCACAGGACTGGGGAGATTCCATAAAACCAGACACAGCCACGTGACCCATGCACAGGCTGAAGTTGCTTTCAAGCCCACAAAATCAAGGGGGAGTTAACACATGGGAAGGAAGAGAGCCTGCAACAACCTTCCTCATCTATTTGCAAAAGATAGACCCGGCTCGGGTGCTGTTCTGACTCTAACCCAGACAACGCGGGAGTTGGAAGGAAAGGAAAGGGGAGAGGAGAGGAAGAGCTCTGCAGTTTCTTAGACCAACAGGAGACACCAGCTGTTACAGGAGGGCTGTACCAGCTACATAACCAATGACTGCTTTCCAGCACCAACCGTGTTCATTCTGGCTGCTGAGGGGAAGCAGCAATGGAAAGGTGGGCATTGGAACAGAGCGGCAAGCGTTTCTGATGAGATTGCTCCTCACTGGGATGCGAGTGCAGCATCTTTCCCCACCTCTCTCCACTTTCAGGGCAGATCATGGAGATGCAGATGCTGGTTTTGGAGCTTCCACTGTGAACTGCAGTGAAATCCTGGTGTACACCCTCTGGCTGGATTCAACAGGAGTTGAACGGGACCCAATTCCACTGTTAAGCTTTTCCAGCTATCTGCAGAAATAGCTCCAATAATCAAAGGCTCTATGCCTTCCAGGCAGAAAAACAGAAGAATGAAAAAAGCAAGGGAAAGACCCCATGAAATGCCTGAAGTCAACTGGCAGATTAGTTTCAAGATGCCTGCTTCAATAAATAAATCCAGTGCAACTGGACAATGTAGGATTTGCTACTATAGATTAAATAAGCCACTTTTGTTGGCCTGCTCTAAACAAACAATTAAAAATCCATCAGATATACAAGTGGCATAAAAGCCTGTGTATAAACAGCCATGTCAAGTGCATTGTCTGTCTTCAAGTAAATTATATTAATGAACTAAAATTGTTTGGTTGTTTTTCACACCATGGAACAATGTTTACACTTGGCAAAATCCTCTGGCCTAGATTTGCAAACAAGACTACTGGTTTAAGGCACCTTACATCTGAGCTCTCACCACCCATCAGAGCGCTGCGGACTAGAATACTTAAGATAAATAAAGGCAATTAATCAGGGTATCTCACTGAAAATCCAAATTTCACCACTGTTATCACTGTTGTCCTAGGATGGAGCAAGACACAGAGAAAGGCTTAGCATTAATTTAGAAGCTCTGGTTTGCAAACTGGTTTTGGCAGAATGTCCAGAGATTAAGAACATGACAGAAGCATGAGTGAACAGTGAAAGTTCACTTGATGAGGACAGACCTCTACAAACTCATCTCAGTCTATCCTTTACCAGAAGCTGCTGATACACTCACCACTGGGACTCAAGCTACCAAACAGTTTGTCCACCCAAGGCACAGCCCAAAATAGCAGCAGTAAGGGATGTAAGAAAACACTTGTGCATTGGTTAACATGAAATGCTGCTGCTCTGTCATTTTCCATCAGGCAGTAGTCCACAGGGGCAACCTTTCTGAAGATGGCTTGCACTCTTCGTGTTTTATCAATACCTGCACAGGCCTTTCACATCAGCCAACTGGAGATCAGCACATCCTTTGTTCTGATAGGAAGCAACAAGTCTGTCAGAGGGATACATCATTTATAAGTTACCCGACACCACAGAACAAAAAGTTTGAAACCACTACTCTACTCCAGAGGCTTTCTACAGCTGCAATTTACAAAACACAGTGCTGAAGATGAATCAAGCAGCTCTCTATAATGCATGCTGCAAAGCAGACCATCTGGCCCAGAATATTTTTCTCTGTAATTACTATTTTTTGTTGCCTAGTCCTACACAATAGGTAGTGAGAACACAGACTACAAGACTGTCAACAGAGGTCTTGCAAAAGAAACGCATACAAAAGACGACCCTTGGGAATAGTTTCCTCACCTAGAGAAAGGACTGCTACAGATGCAAGAGTCATTCAAGTACAGATAATTATTTATCTGGAAGTCATTTTGAGATGCAATTCCTTTATACAATTAAGGCAGCTCAGTTCATGAAGCACTGAGGCAAACTCAAACAAACAAGTTTGCCATCACTAGCCTGTGTATATTGCTTGTGTTCAGAATAGAAGGGCTTGCTAAACCAGAGTGCCTGGTCCCTGTCGAACTGGTTCATCACTTGCCTCTGGCTGTCCCATTAGCTCTCACATCTGCAGCAGCACAAACACCGTGTTTTTATTATTTCTGCTAATCTTACTTACCATATATTGCATACAAGAGCCTAAGTGTTTGTTACTGTAGCATATAGGTAGGTTAAACCAAACCTGCTTGGCAAGAATGGAAAAAAGTTACTAGCACAACAAAGCACTTAACAAGAAGATCAAGAGAGCATTCAATACATGCTTCATCTAATTTTACTCAAATATGCATTATTATAATGACATCTGTAGACTCTTCCTCTGTTGGTTACTGCAATCACAACACTTCTTCAATTATCATATCCTAGAAAGTTATTGTTTGCAGGCTGTCTCTCCAACAGTACAATTACAAGATCCACCTTCTGTACCCACTCCTCCAGGTAACAGAGTTCAAGGTCTCTCCAGGTACTTCAAATGCTTCGTGGCAATGGCCCAGGCTACCAGAGAGATTACCTCTCACTGCTGTGACTGCAACCTCCCACAGCCGCTGCATTTCACTACACAATCACTGGGAAACAAAAAACCCCAAATCTTAAAAGCACAGAAAGCAGAACCTTCATGTAAACTGACTCCAGAAAGTAAAATGGCCCAAGACCTCAAGGCTTCCAAACTAATGTAGAAGGATATTCCTTTGCCTAGCTCTCCTGCAATTACTTTTTCATCCAGAAGACACACCCACTCACCCACACAAACCAAAACAAGCCCAACACAAACCCTACAAATTTAATCAAGGAAGGAAGAGCCAGCACGAGATGTTTATTTCTATTTTTAAATACTTGGGAGGTGCCCCAATGCTCCCTGCCTAGATAGATAACTAAGTAGGTGCTCCGGAACAGTGAGATCCAGTGCACGATCTGGCAGGAGCAGGCACATCCAAACAGCAAAACATCAGAGCAGCTCAAAGGGCTATTAAGCAAGCTATTAAGAAAGGCTTTTGAAATAATTGTTTCCTCTAAACCGACACAGACAGTAACTCCGGGTGTTGCTGCAGAAAAGTACATATATGTATGTGTGTGTATATATATGTACTCAAGCACACCAAAATGCTCTAAGCAGCACTATGGTTTCCAGTGAACAAGACAGTCTCCTCCTTGTTCCCACAGTTCATTTCTGCCTCAAGCAAAGTTGGTTGCCACTCTGGTCGCTCTCTCCCTCGCCCAAATGGTTTGCATAGCAGATTTGCTGAAACATCAAGTTTTAACCAGGCCCTAATCCTGCTGACTTTTCTCGCAAAACTGCTGGAAAGGAATTCCTCCTGGCAGCTGCAGTGCCTCTGCTCATTAGTTTACCAAGCAGCAGCAGAACGAAACAGACAGGCACATCATTTCTGTGCTGCTGCTGCAGCAGAGAGGAGCGATAAGGACCAGGCGGGCAGAGGAAAGGCCCCCAGTTTCTCAGTTGGAAGGGGAGGACAGAAAAAGCAGGCGTCTCAACAGGGATGGTTTGACAGCATGGTTTGTGAGAACCCAGGCAAGTTACTGCCATGCTTGCTGCTGGGATCACAAGCTAGGAGGAAACTCCCTTTTCCTTCCTTGCCTCTACTAGCAAGATGCAGGGGTAGGATCTCATCATTTGGGGTTTTTTATCTCCTGCTTTAAGGCACTGTGTTTACCAGGCATGGCACAGTTATTTGCACCAATTCCAATGACTCCTGGATACTAGAAGAATGAGTAGGATAACACTGCAAAATAGCTGTCCACTTGCTCATGACATTCTTTGTGCAGACAGCACCCGCACATACAGGTCAGATCATGCAGCCCACGCAGCACGTAGGGAAAAGCAGCCGTTTTTACTTCTTGCTGTACAATTCCACTGAAGTCACCTTGCTACAGATAATGTTTATTAAGCATGCTCAATGTAAACAAAGTACATCTCTTGGGGGATCTGCACAGAGCTTTGCACCATTTATGGTGACTGGTAATCCCGGTGTTGTTCAATGGTAATTCCTCCTCCTCCCTCATCCCAAACCAGCTATCATTTTAATAAATGTTTACTACGCAGACAAGAAAAGCAGGTAAGCTTCACAGCTTGAAGTCTTCAGGTATTACAGTATGATGCTGAATGTATCTAACCGGGAAGCATCCGGACACTGCGTCCGGAGCCCTAACATCACACCACAAGTACAGCACGCAGGTCCAACTGTGATTAAAACAGTGCCACGCTACAGCAATGCCAGTTCAAGGAAAATGGTCCTTTCAGCCCAGTTCTCAAGGCAAAGCCCCTAGAGGCTGGGATCACCACAGATTTCAGTGGCCTACCACATCTACCAGACACTGCCATACTGAAAGCTTTCTACTGCACTTCCCACTAAAAATGCCCTCTCACTGTTACCTATATAGTGCATTTTTTCCTAAAGAGACCATCTACCACACACAGACAACTCTAACCATAACAAAGAAGCTTCCTAAGAATAGAAAATGATAAAAACTTTGCTTAGAAAGAATATTATATTTTCTGCCCGTAAGATATATTACAATTACTCTCCTCCGATTATTCTCCTGTAAACAATTCAATCCTAAACCAGCCCCTGAATTTAACAAACTCTCTACAGCAGGTTTGCTGGAAGGAGTGTTGGTTTTCACTGCTATCACTCTCCATTTTCTGGAGCAAGGTATTACTGGTTATTTTAATTTCTCTTCTACAGAAGAGAAATGGATGCACACAAACAACTGCAGTGAGTGGAAGAGGAAGAATGCTTCACCTCTGAATTAAGGATTTGCATACTGGGTTTTATCTGTAACACCCACTGAAGTATTTTATCCCAGACTCTCAGATCACAAAAGACAGAGCAGACAGTGACTCACTGCAATTTCAGTTCTGCATGTAGTGTTTCACGTGGACCAGTCAATTCTGATTCTGCCAAACAGCCTTCATCAAGCACTTAAAAAGTAAAGCATCTTCTCCAAGAGAAAGTTCTTATTCATGTGCTGCCTTCATGAGGAAAGCTCCAGAGATGGGAGGGAATTCAGGCAATGTTTCCCCTTTGTGCTGTAATGATTTAAAATTCAATTAATACTGCATGGGGAGGCACTGATTCTGAAACACCTGCCTTAGTGATAACCGGATTAAGACCTCCAAACTCGCTCCATACCCCAGAGCAGCAGCCTGCCAAGTGACAGCAGTTGTCAATATCGACCAACTGGAGGCTGGGTTTCCTATTAAAACCTAGACCAATCTTTAAAGAGAATTCCCCACAAAACAGGAGAAGAAAAGAAAATATATAAAGAAAAATAAAGAAAGAATAATAGTTATCACTTGACAGCTCTGAATTTGTTTAGCCAGAAGTCTAAATTTGTTTAGCTCCTCCTCTGCACACTCTGAAGGATGGAGGCTGGCAATGCTCCTATCAGATCCTTTCAAATCCCTTAAAGGGAAGGGAGAAAGCCAAATAAAGGGTAATGCCACCCACAGAGACAGAGCTACTCACTAATCAATACACTGTGCATGCCAGAGAGAACAGCTTGAAGATGGATTTTGGGGGCAAAAGGCTGGGCAGGGTGCAGGAAGAAGAGCTGATTTCAATGTGAGAAGAGCCAGTACATTTGGGGTTGGGTTTGGGGTTTTCTCTCCTCGCTCCCCTTACAAAACAGGGATTTCTTTGGATTACTCTGGGTAGCAAGAAGCTTCTTGGATTAACACAAAGTGCCTCAGAATGAAGACCATGCTTGTCTGAAATCCAGGGAGAAATCTTTAGATTGCTGTGCCAGCCCAGTAATTAACAAAGCAAAAGACTCTCCTACCTTTTTAGTGCCACAAACTATTTCAACCACAGAACAAGGAGTTGATTTTTGAATTTTTAATTTTTTTTTTTTAGCCTTTACACCCCTTCATCACACTGGCATATCGTGACCTATTCAAGCCACACTTAAAAGCTCGATCCGAGTGCTCAGTGATACATAACTTCCATTTTAGTGAAACAATCCATCTGCTCCATGTGACTCAGAGCCTGCTTTAAGAATGCAATACTGTTTAGGCCAACGGTTGCACCGCACAAAGTGTTTTGTTCACATGCATTCCTTTGGGATGACAGAGCCTATCCACGGCCCGTAACGGTTGGGGCCTGTGGTTTTTTTCCCTCATCTGCTGAATGCTGCAGTGACTAAGCTGACAAAAATTCCTAGCCAATTATAAACCCACTTAAAGAGACAGGCAATCCCCCTGCAACCTTCTCTTGCCATCCTATACGGGAAGTTTCTATACATAGAAAAACATCTCCTCCTCCCAAGGCCTGCATTGATATAAAAGACTTTCTCTGCGCGCTCAACACTTCAAACATGCTTCCTAAATGGCATCATTTCCCAAAACTATAACCTTTAATTATCCATATATATCCCTCACACATCAACAGGAAAAAAAAAAAAAGAAAAAAAAGAAAGAAATACAAGAAAGAGACCCCTTAATTGAGTTCCACTAGTAAAAAGTTAGAGAGGTCGTTACTGGAGGGACAAGGAGTATGCTGGGCAGAGATGAGGCTCAACAGCTATAGGGCATTGTTTATGACAAAGGGAACAGTTAAGCGCCTATAAAACAAGGATGTTGCAACAAGGAAGGGGAAGGGGGGAGAAAAAAGAAAAAACACACAGGGAAAAAAAACAACCCAACACACCAACACAAACCACACATCAGGAAGGTCACACTGGTATACAAACCAGAAGTTTGACTCATCTAAGAGCGTAAGCTGAACTTTAACTAGCAACGAGAACTTTGAGTTGCCTCTCGAATCCCCCTGAACATGCAAATCAGCAACCAAATTCCACAAAACACCAGCCTTTCCAGGAGGGATCCTCAAGTTATTTGCTGAATTCATTCTCACCTACGTTGTCAAGGGCTACACAAACGCATTTAATAATTATCCAGGGCATACAGAACTACACTTTGGACAGGTTTATTTTGCCCAGCAAGAAAGAATAAACAAACAAAAACTTGAGAGGAAGGCATACAGTTTCAAGCTTTCCAAACTCATCCTATGGGCACCTCAAATTCTTACCATTTTACGGTGGGCAAACTCCTTGTTAAATCATTTTTAGCACTCGGCTTATAACACATGCACATTCCATTCCAAACGCTGAAAACTTTGCCGGGGAGGGGGAGCAAGAAACAGTCGACAACTGAACCAGGCTGAGTTCACCTCAGAAGAAACACACAACTCAACAATCCACATTAACATACCATTATCCAAGTATCTTTTTATTACAAGTTAATTCTCATAGCCATAAACAGACTTGAGAAGGAAATCACACTATTAGTGGGAAGGAAGGCTAAACAAAGGCTGTTTCATCACTGTTTAACACTGAAAAACTTGTTTGCCACATGAAAACAATTTATGAAAGTGCTTAAGGACAGTTCATTCCTACATTCGTGTGTGTTTGGGGAAATTAAAGATGGAAAATGGCACCTACTGTTCAAAGTTTTTAGAAGGCACGATTCCTATCCAGGGTTGAACCTAACTTTTGCCTTTATTTCTTATGAAAGGTAGGCTGGCAAGTATGGTGTGTTTGTTCACATGCCCACACCCAGGCCTCCCTCGGCCCATTTCAAGCCAAATTCAGTTGCAGATCAGTGCATCATCACAAAAGACACACTTATGGACACTGCATGAAAACTGACAGCTGGGTGGAGGACGGATCTTTTTAGGGTGCCCACCAAGATAAGAAGTCTGAGGCTCAAGTTCCCCCCTCATTGGACATCCATACAGCACCCTGCTACGAGGCAGACTCCCTGCATGGCCAAGAGCCACAGGCAATGCTAAGCCAAGGCTGAGGGTGCCTTGTCCCTGCGACATTTGCTAGAACACAGCAAAAACACAGCTTTCTTCTGGTTCTACACTTGACATTTTCCTGACATTTTCCCTATAGTGCTGGTAGCTATTCCCAGCTCTCAGTTGTTTTGCAAATTCATCATAAAATTCCAGTCTTCCATTAGATGTAATTAGCTAACCAATACAACTGTCTATTCTATTAACAAACATTTGTCTTATATATATTAATGGAGCCTGGAAGTCCATGCTAAGCAGGTTAATCTAAGACTTGGTTCAGGTTTTAGATGAGTATTGCATTTCAAAGATTTAACAGGGTGCTGCTGCACAGGAAGGTAAAACAAAAATAGTTCTCTCAACAATGCATCATCCTCAGTCTCCTCCAGCATGAAAGCAAGTCACTAAGAACAGCAGAAGTGTGGCAAGTGCTGTCCAGCCAGGTTTAAGCACAAAAAAATTATTTGTGCCTCCACCTCCTAGCTTGACCAAGTTTGTCATGGGGTTAACTTTAGAACTGCTAGTCCTCATTTTTCTTAAATCTGAATATTCTCTATGCAAAATGTTTATATTAGTCATAATAAATGGGTGTATACATTTAACCACCCTGACTATCATTTGCAAGGTATTGTATTTCCACTGAAATCACAGCAACTTCTACTGTATCATTCCACAGCACAAGGATTACTCCTCCCTGTTATCAGAAACAATACCAAAAGAAAAACATTTCTCTAATAGCCATATTCTTGTGACCATCCATGCTACACAGCACCTGGTGAACATAAACATACCTCTGGACTGACAAAGCAAGTGTAAAATACAGCTTGTAAGAACAGTTTGTGTCTGTGTGTAAATGTGAGCAGAAAAGACACAAGGTATTTTCTAAAGCCTTAAGAACACTTTGGACTTTTTTTTTTTTTAATCACTTATATTATTTCTTTATTCCAAAAAGTGGGGGGAGGTTCTACATTTTTATAAGGCTTTTTTAAGAATAAAAAAAGCTAACCACAGCAAAATGTCATTGATTACATCAAGTCTTTTAACACTGGAAAACAAAACTCAAAAAACTTAAGTCCTCTCAAAAACACTACACATCTTTGTGCCAAAAGAAACTAGGAAGCCAAGATTCATTAGCACATAGTTTTTGGTCACTACTGCAGGCGGCAAGATTCGAGATATTCTTCCCAGGTTATGGCATTTTGCAACAGAACAAATAAAAATGGCAAGTATACATTTGTTTAATTTTAGCCCTTTTCTCAGAATATAAACCACTGCTGCAGTAATTAACTGCAGATTGGCCTCAACTGCTCTGCGGCCATTCCAGCTTACTAATTAAATATGCTCTCACAGCCATAATAAAAATTCTGGGAAACCTCTGGCTGAAGAGCAGCCTTCTCAGGAGGGGAGCGAAAGTCAGGAAAAAACTTCATTCAGAAAGAAAACACAAAATTTTAACGTGCTCCAGATTCTTCTAACTCGGTGACACCAACTGTGCCTTTTACAATTTTTTGTCTACCCTTCTGTTTATTCTTTTCAGAAGATGTTTATTTGCTGAAGAGTTTGCCTACTAACCAAAGGTACAAACAATCTGGCCAATTGAAAATATGTCCAGGTTTATCTGATACTTTTTTATTAACCCAACATAGGTAGGATCAGCACTACACAGACTAGATTCACTTAACATTACACATCAAATTTGCTTGCTAAAAGAGTGAAACTTTTAAAGCATGTTGTTCTTTGCTGATATATGCAATTTCTACTGTATTTCACAGTTTTAAGAAATGAAATAAAGCAGCAAACAGAAAAAAAAAGCATGCAGGTGCAATTTAAAGCAAAAAAGCGTGATTTAATTCAGCACCTCTGACTCCAAACTTCTCCCTCTCTTCATGTCTACATAGTTCACATCCATTCAGTATTTCTGGAGGACAGGGGAATATAGTGAATGCTCCTCTGAGAGGGAAAAACAAGGAGAAAAGGCAAAAAAAAAAAAATCCTAGCACATGGTTTTCACCACTACTCTGCTGAATCAACAGGGAGCAGATTCCCAGATGGTGTACACTGGTAAGTACTGCACAAGTCAATGAAGCTATGTCAAACGATACCACTCAACTGCATTATCTTTTGAGCTCTGTGTAAACAAACAGGAGCAGATTCCGAATATTTGTGAGAATACATCATGTTACTGTCTCCATATGTTTAAACATTTTAGTAGAAGGTACATATGGACCACTCTTCCCACTCACTGTCATTCTCTCCCTCCTGCTCCTCATTCCCCACATACACCGTATCTTTTCAGGCCACTGTCAACCAATTCAAAAAAGAATAAGGATACATTTTCATTAAAAACATTTTGTGCTTAGCTGCCATCTGCTTCTTTATCAGCCTCCAAATCCTCACATGCCTTTTCCATGGTTTTGAGTTTCACACATTCGGAAGCTGAAAGTTTTCTTCTGCTGTATTGTGAAGCGCAGTCTACGTGAGCTATTGTTTTTCATATCAAATTCACCTCTTTTGAAACAAGTGCTTAGTGCCCTATTCCATACTCTCTCTACAACAACAATTTAAACCTTTTTCTTTTTTTAATGCCAGTGGCAAATCTAATCATAAAGGTCCCTCCTGTGTTTCAGATACCTTCATTGTTTTTATGGGAAGCACGGCTATTTCATCCCCTCTGTGCAGCACTAATTTGTTCTCTCACAACGGGAGAGCCCAGACTTCAAGACCATGCTCTTGCCTTCTCACAGAGAAGCTGCAGCTGAAGTCAGTACTCCTTCACAGGGGATATTATCACTCTGTCCTCCCCATAACCAGACAGTCTTTCTTCCAAGTGGGAAAGGAAAGTTTTCAGCTAATGCTTGACAGAGAATCTCCACCTTAACTGGGGGATGGATGAAAAGCAGATGAATTAGGATGAAGTTAGGAAGAAAGAAAACAAACCACCCATACACCATAGATCTTAAATATGGATCACTAACAGTTTTGCTATTACTTTCCCACATAAATAGTTGGCCTAGTTAATTTCTTACGGCTCCAGCCTCACTAACAGTGTCTTAGGAAGCATTATCTGAGCTTGTTCAAAAACAACACAAAGGTTACAGTAAAGGATGGTTCCTAAACTTCCAGGCAGGCTTTCAAGGTTGTAATTTACATTTGGTTTCTGCAGGCTTACAAAGGCTAAGGCAGCAGACCTCAAAACTTAGTCATCAGCAGAAAGAATATAGAAAACAACGTAAGTTTTCTTTACAGTAGACCAACAGACAGACAAAGCAAGCACGTCAACAGAGACTAGCATTTCAAGGGGTACAGTACAGCAGGAACAGGTTTTCTTGTTCTCACATCAGTCACTGAGCAAGATGCAGGCACCTTCCCCAAGTGTTTCCATCAGTCACAACTGCCAGGAAAAAAAGAGCCCATACCCTATCTGGATATCTGGACATTCAGTTTTTATCTTTTCCATCTCTACCTGTGCCCCAAAGCACAACCACTCACGCAAACATCTTCAGTACTATCCTTTTATCTTGAGGGATTCTTCTATATGGACCTGCAACCTAAGTGAAGTACAGCTAGCATTTGATATGCCAAAAGAAAAGCAGATGCAAGTCAGAGAGCTGATAGTACACCAAATGCAACCCAGCACGCCAGGGCTCCAAAGCAAGCTCACTAGTAAGGTCACTGCCTTGGGGCACTGGGAGGTAAAGGAATGCATACTGCACAGAAAGCAGGGCAACAAAACTGGCAGAGAAGCCACTGACACTTTATGCTGAACCTTGAAAAATTTTAAGAAAAAAAGTTAAAGCTACAGATTCTTTGTAGTTTGTTCTAGTATAAAATAATCCATCAACATTTTTAAGTCAAACACAGCATATCCTTCCCTCTCTCCTCCCTCAACACTGTTCCTGAACAAGTTATATTGAAGGAAGCAAGGGCTTCTTCCTTTGTTTGTGAGCAAGAAAAAGGAGGAAAAAAACCAACTTCCACTCAACTGCAAAACTAAACAGAAGCCAGGCTACTTCAAGTGCTAAGTGTTCTCACACAACATTTACCCATTTACCCATTTCAGCGTAAAACCTAAACAAGGACAAGAGAGATTTAATATACACTCCTCCAGATATAGAGCAAAGAAAAATAAAAAGGCATAAAGGAAGCCTGAGTGAAAGACAGCATTTTCAATTTAACATTGCGGTGACGCACAAGGAGAATGTCAGGGTTAAATTAGATGCTACACTACAAAAATATTCCCTGGAAAATAACATAGGTCTCATATCTCTACTGGTAGTAAAATGCACATTGAAACACTCGGTCACTTAAGAGTCCTTGCTTCTATTCTTCTTCATGTCTTGTGTAATTATGTACTGCTAGAGTTCCCTCCAGATCAGGAGTTCATTGCCAAAACGCCCCGTCAATCTTACAGGAGACACAAAAAGCTTCCTTTTTTCTCTTACACTACCTTGTTTTGCTTCAGAATGGGAGTACTTTTGGGTTGGGTACCTTTTTAGATGAATGGCTGGAAAATTTAAAGTCTCCGTCCTCAAAGTCAGCGGCTTATCACAACAAACAGATTCAACAGGTCCAGCTTTCTCACTCTTTCTACTGGAGAGAACTTGACCATTTCTCTCTATACCCTGAAACCTAAGATACTCTAAACCTACACTGTTTTTAACACAGTGTGATGCTCTGAACAAGTCTTTCAAGGCTCTTTCCAAATACTTGCTTTCTTCTTCACCATCTCCCACAAAAGGAAGATGAAAGCATATAAAAAACCATTATCTATATCCTTAAAAGTGCTGCCATCATAAAATGAGGTAATAGTTATACTATTTAAACAGATCTCGTGTGCATTCAAGATCCAAATTATTTTTACATTCCCTTAGAAGTCACCAAGCTTTTTTCGCACATTACTTTTGTCTGCTCCAAATAGCCAGAGCACACAACAGAAAGCAAGTTGTTGTATCTCATTAAATACACTCCAGTTATATGTATTCAAACCATTAAAAGGCAATGAGGTTGCACAGGAATCACTCAGCTCACCCTCTGCAGACAACCACGTTACACTCTTTTAGTGAGGCTGTAAATTTGGCTTGCAGAAGCCTCACGACTCATAGCAACACATGCTAAGAAGGCAGTGCAGCTCATTCCCTCACCTTGGACAAATCACAAAGTCCCCCAGTAACAAGCTGAAGGGGTCTTCTTTGTTTGAAACCAAACTTTATTTCCTGTAAGTACCACCAACAAAAGCACAGCCTTACAAATGCCTTTTTTCAGCGATAATTTTGGCATGTGTTGACTTAAACTGCCCTACAAGGTACTTTAATTTCAGTTGTAACTGAAGGAGGGCTTCACAAGTAACTGATGAGCCACTTCGGAAAAAAACCATCATCCCCATATGAAGGTGACTGTTCCTGTTTGCCCTCACACTGGGGCATTTCCTATCATTATAGCACCTTTGGTCAAGGCTGCAAATGGAATTTAGGAACTGCTCCTCCAAGTGACCACTGCAAGTGACGACTGCCTGTAAATAAGCCCTACTGACACTTCAGGGCTCAGCTTTCGTAAAGTTACAGGATGAACTCAAAAAGCCTGCCATGTAATCGTGTTATCTGAGTAAACTATGTATTTGTTTACTCTATTTTTAAAAAGTGAGAAGAGATCAGGTTTTGTTTTTGCTAATACTTGCTATCAGGAAGACATAAGCCCCATCATGCCAGATAAGAACAAAACAGGCATGGATAATTTCATCGAGTCAAGATAGCCGCTGACTCATTAACACTACAGACTATACTGTAAAAACTCATTTCAGTCTTGCATACAGAATTTGCCATTACAGGCATTTCTGAAGATGCATGCCAAGGGAGGCAAAGAACAAAGTCAAAGTTAGTCCAGTTAACAGCTTCAGTGTAAGAATGACTCTGGTATACACTTAACATCACTGCAGCAAGGAGGAGATGCCATCTGACAGCCACCTACTGCCAAAGTCCTCAAGGGAGGTAAAACTGGTTCCAGTTTTGCTACAATGGTTTTTGTTCTACACTTACTTTGGGTTAGTCCCCCATGGAAAAAATACAGAAAGTTCGTGGGATTTTTGTTTTGGTGGTGGTGGTTTTGGTTTGTGGTGTTTTGGGGTTTTGTTTGTTTTGTTTTTTTTTAAAAACAAGTGACATGATCCTTTACTGGTTGGGGAGGAATGTGTGGTAACTGGGTAACTCATTATGTGGACTACATATAACTAGAGTAAAAGTTCAGTTTGCTGAAGAGCTGAAAATAAAACCACAAAATTAAACCTTTACTTCGGAAAGAGGTAACAAAAACACACTATGTCTACTAAAATCTTACTTTTCTGGCAGTGGTTGGTGGTCCAGCAGCGGTAGTTGTATTCATTGTTAATAGATGTCTTCTCACACAATGGCTTCTCTTCCATTGTTCCAGGACACAAGTCCCCACATTCCTTTGGAGGTTTATTCCCGACAATGTAGTTATTGGACACTGCATCTAGGATGAGAGACCAGTCCACTGTGGAGAGGTAACACAGGTCAGAGTTCTTCTCAATCCGTATGGCCCCGCGGGTTATGTTCCTCAAGTTGTGAAGCCCAATCTCTTTAAGATTTGTCATCTCAAAGATAACCAAGGCATAGTTGTAGAAGAGGTTCCTCCCACGAATGACTGTGAGGTTGGGGAAGAGATCACTGAGGCTTTCCAAGCCTGCTACACGGAACAGCAGCAAATAGTCAGTTATGACAGTGAGCTTTGGGAAGCGGAAGTTGCTGTAATCCTCTGCTTTAGAGATGAGCAGAATTCGCAGGAAACCCTCTATTACCGTACAGTTCTCCAGGCGTTTCAGCTCATGGATATCATTGCGAATGTCAACATTTGGCCCACAAACTGAAAATGGAAAAGGAGAAAAGAAAGTTAGTAAAGAAGGACCTTTTGAAATTGGAACACAATTCTGATGGCCATAGTTTTTTTTAACTTCTTAATTAGGTTGCAACGTTACAATGAGAAATGAGTACTTTATTTACACCTACACTGAATATTCATCTCCTTTAACCTATCACAGCAAACACTACGAGGACCAGCACAGAGATGCGAGCTACCTATAATCTGCGGCAGAAAGAGAAACATTGCTTTAATATTAATGTTGAACAGAGCTGCAGTCGACTGAGGAATGTGAAGATACACCAAAAGCATTTGTACACCCTGCTTCAAATCACATCGTGACATGTGTGACCAGACCAGAGGTCCACCCACATGGCTTCAAACACCTCAGGTAATACAGACAGATCCAACAGGTCAGCAATAACACCAAATCCACTGAAAGCTGGTCAGCACTTTCTGCGCTGTGACTGGGAAAAGAAAGCAATTGAACTTGTAGCTAATGCACTAAATTCCTGTTTGCATAATCCAGTGGACCAAGTTTCACTGATTTTGGCACCAAGATACAAAAAAAGATTCTTGAGTTCTAAGAAACACAGGATAAATTTATTTACAAGAACACACGGCATCACAGCGAGGAATTTCCCTTGAAAACAGCAGACTGAAATCAAAGTACTCAAGAAAACAATGACCAAAAGGATTGTTCCCTAATAAATTTATATATTAGATCTTTCCATATTAGACACAAATCACAGGGAAAAAAAAAGAATAGGGCTGGAAGAAAAGTGTACTAGTAAGGTAATAATTTGCATAAAATGCACTTTGCTGTAAACTGAAGAACTACAGAGTGTAAAGAGCTGTTGTTCTTATAAACCCTCAAATTTGGTCTTCTGTGAAAAACGTGGGGAAAAAAATTCCCCAGAAGAGATAGTAAGTTGCTTGTAAGCAAACCAAGCAAAATGCCAATTTATTTGAACAACTCAGAGTTTAAATAAACCCCAAGTAATTCAATTTTGTTGAAAGGTTCTCTTCTTTATGCATGCTAGGCTTAATTATTTTAACATCTTTTCCCCAGACATGGAAAAGGTCTAAACAAACAGTGGAGCCAAAAACACTTAAAATTCTAACCCAGACAAATTGTCCAGAGATTCAGAAATTGCACTGACAATAGAAAGCAGTCCTTCCATCCCACAATACTTATCTCAGGCTAATAACTTAAGCTAACAAAGGATCCAGCACATGAGCATGCTAAAACCACAGCAACTCCAGTATCCGACAAGGACTTAAAGACTTTTAAGTCTTTAAAAGACTGAAGGACTGACTTGTTAGAGGGACAATGTCAAAAAAAAAAAAAGCCAAAAAAAAAGCCAAAAATAAAACCAACAGGGCGAGATCTTTGTTAAGAAACAGATGTTTTCTACACAAACTATTACCTAATCTTCTGTCTGAAGATCCAAGTTGAAAGCAGAGGCTATTAAAATGTGACTTGCACTAGAAGCAGCTATGTGCAAGAAAGTTAATTCCCTAAACCTTTTAAAAAATCCCCAAACCACCCAAACCAGTGTACCAACAATAACACTTGTCCATCAAGACCAGCGAGACAAGAAATCCACATTTCAGTATACAGTGAGTACAGAACAATTGCATACAACTGCTTGGAATGTGCATCAAGGCTTTAGCTTCAGGAAAACATGTTACAAAGGTATAATGGCTTGGCATTACCCAGCTTTAGAAGCCAGATGGAAGAGGTAGAATGCCTAAGAGCTCCAAGATAACAGATCTGATAAGACATGTACCAGTCAGTGCAGCAGAAGTGTGGGCTTCTCTCCTGAACCTGTAGGAAAGACAACCTCAACCCAGATTAAACTCCTTTAATAAACTGGTACCCACCTCTTCCTTTCAACTTCTAGAAAACTGGAAAACTTTCTTCTAAGCAACCATCTCTCCACCCAACCTCATGAGACAAGGTCCTCTGCCCAAAGCACAGCCTGACAGTAACATGGGTATGTTTACACTTTCACACCAGGCTTCTCTTTTTGAGAAAAGGCAAGTCAGAACACACAATGTTTTTCCAATTAAACTCTTTTGGTTTCTGTCTCTACCTGCTGGCGGGACACAACGAACAGTATGGTTTCTGTTATGGCAAAGCAAAAGTAGCAGAATTTATTTTACTGCCATAAAATTTTAGAAAGCCTAACTGCTCCAAGCCCTTTATTTTGTTAGAGAAATAAAATTTGCACTTGCGCTGACATTTTGCAGGCAAGGTTCCAGAGTGATGGGTTTAAAAACAGCTGAGTTACAATACCCTAAAGAACAATTTGTAAGAGAAATGGCAGCAGTCGTTAACTACAGCATTATATATCTCTTCATGCCTCTATCCCAGGCTGAGCTTTCAAACTCGTACTGCTTTTAGCTTTATGTTTGTTTCATCTTGAAAGTTACTTAATTTTAGATATTTAATGCTTTTATAAATCAATGAGATTCCTAGAAGTTTATGGCAAAAGTATGGGTTCACTTGCCTCAATTATGAAACATCATCCCCTTAATATGGAAAGGATAAAGTCCAGTGGGCTCTAATGCTAGAAACTGATTACAGAGGAGCATGCTGGTTATGGTTTTGATTTAAGAAATTATTAGTTCATTTAGCAAGTTCTGTTTTGCAGGACTTCATGCATATAATGAGAATTGCAGAGACCCAAACATGAAATAGAACAGCATCTTGGTCCGTACCGACATTTGGAAAAAACAGTTCTAATTAAATCAGATTTTTTTAAGAGATTTCTTTAAAGTTCACATTGTTCATGAAAGCTAATTGTAACACAATGCATCATCTTTTTCTCACGTTTTTCCTGCTGCCCTGAAAAGGACTGTATGAAAAACAAATTAATCAGAGCTCAAAGTCAACTACAATTTCCATTTGGCTGTGCTGTGTTTTCTTTGGATCCCATTTTAGAGAAAGTGTATACGGACTTACAATATAAACTGGTCTGTCAGACACAATGAAGTGCACATAAAATGCTCTTTAAAGCATTTATATTCCATTTAACAGGTTTTGATATTGCAGCTCATGAAGCTTTTTTATGTGACTAGTATAGTTTACCTTAATGTTGAATTCAGAATTAGGATTAACTAGTATGCATTTATGTTGCTCACTAACAGAAAATAAAAATGGAACATTTGTTTATTGCCCTGCCCCAATAGTTTTGGGTGGATTACAAACACCCAGGATAATTAACAATAGTCAGAGTCATGCTGTTTTCATTCAGCTGCTTACAAATTTCCAAGCCTTTCTGCAAACTGCCTGTCATTTCTCAGACTTATTCTCAACTAAGCACCTAAATTCTGAGGGAGAATTCAGTTACTTAACAGAATACATACTTAGTTGTTTAAAAGACCCATCTCCAATACAGCTAAATACCAAAGAGAAGCAATGCATTCTATACCTGGATGAATGCAAATGCCTCCCAGGAAGGTGCACTTTAGTCCAAAAGTACTGAGCTTTACCTACCATCCAACAAGGAGCCCACTTGTGCATTTCTCCTGTGAGCATCCCAGGGGCAAGCTGCAGGGCAGGTACATTTCCACAGGTATTAGAAAAACCTGCTCCACACTGCAGTCTCTCTGAGGACCTGCAGCCCATTCCTAGTCAGAGGACAGATCCAAGCTTGATCATGTAACTGAGATGAGGTCAATGAACTACCAGAAAAAAATGATTGCACATAACAGGTTCATACGATGAAAATAATTAATGTGACCTGCAGCCTATTCCTTGATCTGGCAGAATCTCCTGGCAAGGCTCCTTTCTAAGTGCTGCTCCAGGCTGGGGCACAAAGGAGCAGAAGAGAGGCTGTGAACTCGCACACACACCCTGCACAGCACAGGGGCAGTGAGCTGACATTACTGAGTACACACAAATCGGGCTGGCCGAAATGAAGCTGTGTGTGCCGCAGAGAGCTCAGAGTACAGCGAGCCAGGAGTTTCTTCTTAACCTTACCGAGGACTTGCTAATGCTCCCAGTTGTGCACATACTCATAGCAGCTAATTTTTATCAATATAAAGGTGTTAAGAGGGCAGGACTGACAGTTCACAGGTTCACTGTTTTATGAGTTCCTTTCCTATAAGAAACCTTTTCACCGTGCTGTAGTTTTTACTGCAGAATTTTGTATTCCTCCTGGTTACTTCATTTAGAAGTTCTAAAGAAACACAACTGTTTAGGTTTTTCTTCAAAAACAGACACACACACAGCTTCACATTTGAAGCCTTGCCCTTGGCTCTTTACTTTTCTGGGTAATGTTGAAAGACTACACTGCACTGGATGGTCTTGGTATCCTCTCAGCTAGCCAGAAGTTAAAGACAGTGCGAGCAACCATCACGATCTGGCCCTCTCAACACCAAAGAGTCTTAGACAAAGCAGCACTGAGTCAGAGTCAATCCAGCACAACCTTTTCGCAAGTCTAAGTCTAAGTTCAACCTAAGCCTGCTCCAGCTGGGTCAGGCTTTCACTGGCAACAGGGACTTGTTCAGCCTGTGCAGTCAGTTACGTTTCTGAAAGAGAAGCAGGACAGACCGCTCGCTATTAACACCTAACCAGTGATCTTACAATCAGCTCCTGTTCACCTCTCTCTTGTTTGGTGTACTCGTGCCATGTTACCAAAGCAAGATATTATTTCCCTTTGTTTTCCCCACTTCTGATTTCCCTTTGCTGAAAATTGTTTCCTTCACTTCAGAGTGGAGACACAAAGCTTAATCTTTAAAAAAGGAGGAGCCTAGATACCTTCAGCTTTTTCATTTTAAAAACAACAAGTATCCCCTTACACTGGTTGCTGAAAGAAAGTGCTGAAGGTGCAAAAATTTTTCTAATTCCATATCGTCTTCCTGCCCAGGAGTTAAAACACTCATTCTGAGGACAAAGTCTGTGATCCTCAAGGTTCAAAAGGGTTCTTTTAAGGGAGGGCATGAGGTTGCTCAACTTCTCATGTACCCTGAAATTCTATACAGTACTAACAAGTACAGTATGTTACCATCAGTGCTGGATAATTTCCTACACAAAGAAGGAACTACAAGGCTTAATACAAAAACCAATTGTGGCTAGTTCTACTTTTAGAGAGTAGCTTACTCACACCACCACAAGAAAAATCTCACTTTGCCAATAACGGCTTTTTCTGAGCACACTCCGCTTCAGTAAGAGGTCTGCTTTCCCAGACAGCTGCTGCTACACTCTGGTCAGCTAAGAGTTGATGTTACAGAAGACAGTAACACTGCTCTCTCCCAAACTCTTCTAATGAAAGAGGCTTGACCGCGTCACCCTTCAGTAATGTCAGCTCAGAGCCCTGGATCTTTCTGGGAGATCAGTACATCTTTTGAACAGTGTTGTTATTTATTCCCAAGAGAGCCACTTCCTTTTCATCATGTGTTTTTTAATCTATGGCAAATCCTGGAAAAAAAAAAAAAGGTCCAAAGCAGCTACTGAATATGGCTGCAGTCCAGCAGATCCACAACGTGCAGCACCCTTTTTAAAGCAAGCATCTCCAGAGTTCTGACTCCTCTCTCCTAACAACAAAGAACATGTTTATTGCACTGGGTGGATTTACATTTGCATAATGTATAGTGGCCTGCATATTGACACGTTTATTATATACTGGATCAACTCAATAGAAGGGTTGTCTAGCACACTGGAAAAAGAAAAAAGCAACAGCTCAAAAAAATTCCTCATAGACACTCAAAGGTTAAAGAACAACTTTGGTTGATTTCACGTTATCTGAAAAACTGGTTTGAATCAAGTTAGGAAGCAGGATCTAAACACACGCTAAAGCCCCTCAGCAGATTTCAAAGGAGCCTCTTTTCTACAGGACTGCAATTGCTCAGAAGAGAGGCAGAAGTACACAGTAGTGGAAACAGAGAGGCAATAGTCTGAAAATGTTACGCCCATAAAGATTATAAACAGGGAAAACTAAAACTTGACCTTAACCTCTCCCTTCATTCTTATTGCTAAATATTATGCTTGTTTTAAGAAAACCATCAAGACTGTCATACAGCCTTGAAGAAGAAAAATCTAAGTGTTCTTATTCAGTCATTGCTGAACAGAGAGGTACTGCAGTCCACGGCCTGGTCTTAAGCCCAGTTTGTTCCTGTACTTTCACTCCAAGACTTGGAAGGCAAAGGTAGAAAGACTGAGAAGGAACCGATTAGCAACCACAATTTCCCTTCGAGCTCTTGAAATGTTTCAGCATAGCTGCACCATCTGCAGATGCAGGGGAAAAAAAGAATCACTACGGAATTATAAGGATTCTTTAATTGCATACTATGCAAAGAAGGAATTAAATGTGGAGTTCAGAGAAATCAGTGGTTGGAGATTGCTTATGACACTTTACATTAGCACAGGATTCCACCACCCACTGAGCTCCTGGTTTTGCCTTCGTAGTGACACTGTGAATGAAATATATATTTTAGTGTCTTTAATGTACTTACACAACCTCCCACAAAATTTCTGTACTCTCTAAGCTCACCTATCCTGCATGTGTCACATCAATCACTAGATCTCTTTCCCAGGAAGCCAGCTTCCGTATTACCTCTTGGGATGTCAGAACTGGTAACAAGGAGGGAACGAAGTCTATGCCACATGATTTAGACTGTCTCCCTAACCACTGAACTATTCCTCTTCATCGATTATGCTACATAAAACCCTTCACATTTACTACAATTTTATGAAGCTACATCTCTCTGCATGGGAAGGAGAGCAGATAAAAGGCACCCCACAAGCCAGAAAACATACACGAGTTTAGCTTTCACTAAGGAAGTCCATAACTGAATTTCAAATTCTGTATTTCTACCACTAGCACAACGCTGCCATCTTTGGCTTGCAAAACATGAAAGGGAATACTCAAACCCAAACGAAAAAATAGCTTTTCCCATTTGAATGCAAGTCTTGAGAACATTCTTGTTTACATATGTAAGGCCCAGGAAGAGGGCTTAGGGTTTTTCTTCATTTAATTAAAAGTTAAGCTTTGGAGGACAACACCAGACCATTATGACCTTCTAAACACGAAAGGGACTGGAGATTATATTGTAATGTGGACCATATTTCTTAGAAAAGACAAGCTATTATCATTGATTTACCTTGTGTCACTCATCACTCCTAACAACCTTTGCCAGAATTCTTTTTTCCCAGATTTGTAAGGAAAAAGTGGTGTCACAAGAGGCCAGTCAAATCTGGCACACCATAAAAAGCAACTGGATTCCCCTTCTCCACATGTTCTCATTGTCTCGCATGACCCTTAGAAAAATACACACATCCTACTTCAATTTTCTCTTTCACCACTCTGCTAACTATATATTCCAAACCCAAGGGTCACTGTGTTACCAAGTTGACCAGAACAAAACACTCACAAAAATAACACTCAGAAGGACTACAACCCACATCACAAACTCCAACTGGCTTTGCCTTTTTGCTCTTTCAATTTCAGCTATCACTGGCTAAAGATATCTCTGGCATTGCTGCTTTCCATGAACTTCCTCCAACTTCCCCATAAGTTTACATACACACACATACATACACACACACAAGAATAAATTACATTTCCATTTCTGTCCCTCATCTCACTTGCTTTCCCTCTGCCAACATTTTACATTGAATGTCAACAGCAACAGCAGTTCAGCAAAAATGGAGCAAACAAAACAAATTCCTTTAATAATATTGATTGATGCCCCCTCTACACAACTCACCAGAGCAAGTGGGTCCAGATTTAGCCTAGCTCACGTGAAAGCATCCTCATGACAAAGTCATCCCCAAATTAATCCTCTCTCACCAAGGCTACACTGACCCAGCACATGTCTCAGGGATCCTCTGAAGCCACATCTATTATCTCCTGCTACTGAAATAGCAGAACAAGAGCGAGTGGCTCAGTTGGCATGTTCGTCCTTGTGGGTACACAGGGTAAGAGTGGAGGAAGATACTGCAGAACTAACAACATGCATGTGGCTGAGCCTGCACCATCACTCCTGAACCCCCGGCTAGCAAAAGCAGCACCGAAGTTTTAACTCTGATCTGCAGTGCCCAGGTTATGGACAAAGCCTGCAAGATTCTCTGTCACTCAACCAAAGAAGGAAAGATAAAAACAGAAAAATCAAATCTACAGCAAACTCCTCACTCATTAATGCCCTTTCTGTGTCAAACACTGAAAGCCATTGTTGGAGCTGAACACTCAAACCTCTGGTAAGATGCTTCTGGTTATTTACAAGGAAGGGAACGCTGTTTATTTAGAAGGAAAGGACGCTGTTTGAAGCGCCTGGTGAACACACTCCAGAACAATTTCACAAACACAGCAACAGTTCAGAGTCACACTATGGTCAAGTTTGCCAGACTTGTGAGAAAATTTTGAAAAAGTCAAATAAACAAACAAAGAAAGAAAAAAACTGCAGAAGAAAACAGGTAGCAACTAAATCACTACAGACGAGCACCATCCTCACAGGAGGTGAGACAGACTGCAAACCTCTGCACTGTTTCTTATCCTGCATCATCACTTTTCTGACAGCCCCAGAAAAGAAGAGCATGCCATTCCATACAAAATATGTAACACAGAAGTGAGGAGGTGGCATGTTATGATCAATAACTACAAGAGCAAAACATTTTTTTAACTGTGATAATAATGTTTAAAACCCTATCCTGTAACTTCAGTCTCATGCCTGCTAAAGCAAAAATGGAAGACTGAAATTACAAGCTGTTTATAACAATGAATTTATGTTTCACAATCTGTGATGACAATACAGCTTAACAGAAATTGTCTCTCCTGGGGACTGTTGTTCCCTACCTTTAAAAAAATAGTTCTGTGCATGATTTTATTTATTTATTTATAGAAGAGTTGTCTACACATCCAAGTGACTCAGCACCTGGCTGACAGAAACCTATGGGATATACACTTAGGTAGCTGGGATAAGCAGCCAATTCTTCCAGAATGAAAATACATCATGTGGCTGGGCTCAGCAACTCACATTTAGGGAGACTTTACTATGACTTCAGCTGCCTGCTGAGTTGCATCCTGCAGTAATCCAAGAAACCCTCTTCTCTTTAAAGCTTTTTTTACCCTTTTTTTAATATTTTCTAAAAATGACTGGCCAACCAGGCCAGATCACCTAGGCTTCATTAAAAGCATATTGACAAAACAGTACCATGACCAATAATTGCAACCATAATGGTCTGCAAAAGGATCTAACAGAGTCAACAGGAAGTTAGAGTTAGATCCACAGAAAAATTAGAAGTCTGATGCAATTACCCCTAACAACATGCAACACATGTCCCTACTATCTTGAGCTAACCACCTTTTACATGAAGAAACACAGAAATCCTACATTCTGTGGCCTTTCATTGTAATGTTCCTGTTGTAACAAACTGAATTAAGACTTCCTTTAATCCCACATTTCCACTTGAATGAAGATTTAAAATGGGGGCAGAGGGAATAATGTAACTGCACAGAAGAAGAGATAGTGTTATCAAACTCCATTTAACAAAACAGGGAGCCCTCCCACCCCACCCTTCACATGGCAGCTTCACAGTTGAAAAATCACATAGGTCGTGCTGTAACCTGCTCTCTCAAGGCAGTCGAAGTATGACCAACTTGTAATCCTCAAAAAAGGGCTTTAAGGATATTAAATTACATAGATGCAAGCACTGTGGGGCTTTCCAGTCATGAGCTAACTAGATTGAAAAAAGAACCTGCCTCTCCAAATACAAGGTAAAACACGCAGGCTTGCACCAGTGATGAGGTAACTAGTAGTTCAGGTTTTATCAACTAAAAACAGTTGCACCAGAACACAGTTTAAGGCAAATATAAACCTATATAGCTGTACCCACGGGAGTTCTTATAGGAACTCTTCTGGTCAACTGGATGCTTCTAATTTGGTTTTAGTAACACAAACACAGCCCAACCAAGGGAAGTGTCCTTTACACCAGAACAGCAGCATTCACACGGTGTATTTATTGTCTTAAAAGCATCAGAGCACAATAACCTGGAGGACTGGGGGGGATGGAGGGGTGTCAGAGGAAAAAACAACCACCTCTGTGATACCAGTCAAGGTGAGTCTTGCCACACACAAAGCACCCTTAATACACAGGTGAGATGCAACCAGATGAATGGGGTTAAGCATAGAAAGCTAGAGCCCTTTTAGGCACAATAAACTACTAAACTCCAAGGTATTCATTTCTCTAAAGATAAAAACAACCTTCCAATCCTAAATATAAGATTTTCAGTGTATCTCTTATGCAGACCTTCTGTTCGGCAACTCGTTGACCTTCACTGTAAAGCAGAAATAATAAATAAAAAGAGAAAAATAAACTAAATATACACTTTGTTAGCAAAAACTCCCAACCATGGTCTATTCCCAGTCACTCGTCCACACGTGGCTTTTAAATTCGAGGTGACCTTTCAGCCCATACTCTCCATTTTACAGTTTTACACTGCCCAAGACACTGGATTTCTTACCCTATACACAGTTTTTAAACACTGCCCGTAAGCAGTGTGGGTGATGCACTGTGTTACAATTCTGGTTAACAAAATGGTTCAGGGATTTAATCAGCCTAGTTGTACTGAGCTCCATTGCTTGGCAACTGCAATTATTGTCACAATATTCACTTTTACTAGAAGAGGGCTGGAATGGCCCAGCAAGCAGCAGAATTATTCATCCTCTGGCAGGTACTCCTGGACAGCCTGGGATACAAAAAGTTGCCCTACTGCACTTCTAACACATCCACCCAGGAAAAAGCAGTGGGTCCAACTGGGCAAGAGAAACACAAATCATGGCACGTTTCATTCAGCAGCTCATCATCAGGGATTATCTGTCCTGCTCCCCTTCTGAACCAAAACCAGGGGAAGAGGGTTGGAAGGAAAGAAGTTACAGGCAGTGGGACTTAGCAGCAAACCAAACAGCAATATCAGACCTGGATATATGACACAATCCAAACTTCAGGCACCTCCCTGTGCTGGGATCTGCAGCTGCACACACTCACTCCAAAAGGTAAATCAAGGTAAGGCTGAGATGCAGATCTCTGTCATCATTATTTTTACCCTGTATCTTGCATACACAAGCCACTCCTAGCTAAAGATACAGCTGGAGAACGTACACTTAAGATTTAAGTTTTGCTACCTCCCTGCTATTATTTCACTACTTGTTCTGGTCACAAAGAAGATGACCTAAGAAATAGTAAGATATTTGAGGCAGAAAGAAGAGATAGTTAACATCAAGGAGAGAAAACCAACCAACCTTTGCACTTGGTACTTTTGCCTGCTTAGCAAGTGTTTTTCTTCAGCAAAGTACCCTCTGTCTTTGTTAAAAAGTGTGTACTACTCAATATTTGAAATATTATAATAAGTATATTTGTAAATAATCTGTAAGAAATCTCTCCTTAGAGAAATTAAAAATTGCTTTAAACAATGAACTTTGCCACTGCAACAAGTAAAAGAAGCATCAAGAGAGAAAAAGGGAAGCAAGGGAGACCACATGAACCCTGTAAGACTTCAGCTTATAAACTTGAACTCAATATTCTTTAATTTCATTGCATTCTAACACTCTTTTATCATGACTAACAATGCAGCCACTTTGCAATGTGCAAGACAGATGCCAAACAAAA
Organism: Chloroceryle aenea; assembly: GCA_013399075.1. NCBI lineage: Eukaryota > Metazoa > Chordata > Aves > Coraciiformes > Cerylidae > Chloroceryle > Chloroceryle aenea. Next base: position 18,608 of record VWZY01010551.1, on the reverse strand, counting down.
TAATAAAAATTACCTGATGTTCAGTAGCTACCATCTCTCAAACAGAGGGGCCACCAGCAGAACTCAGTCTGCACCTGTCTTCACAAGAAGGCAACTGTTCTATGGGCAGAAGCTGCTCACAAGAGTTCAGAATTAGGCTACAGGATTGCAACAAAGAAAATCTCTCTCCAGACCTAGACTTCAATAAAGCTTTGGGAAGACCACTTCCTTCAGACACAAGAAAGGTTTCACTAAACTCTGAAACCCAGGACTTATTATAGCATCCTGCATCCTTCCCTTCACCCCCCACCAAAGTCTAGTAAAAGCAGCTGCCAATCCTGTAATGTAAGGGAAGAGTGTAATCTGCACTGCAAAGGATGTGCCACTACAGCCAACCAAAAAAAAAGAAAAGAAGGAGGTTTTCTGCCTGTAGTTATGATCTACCTGCCCAAACAGCATTCAGTTACACCAGCCAAACAGCTCCTGCCAACAAAGTGCACCTACAGGACAGGTGTTTGATGGCATAACTACACTGGGTAGTGCCACGAAGATGTTTAAACACAGCTATACAGCAAAGCTTTAAACTAAACCTAATCTGGGAAAGAAAAACATAAATTAACAGAACAGAGAAAAAAATGACCACAGGTAAAAAGGATCTGAACAGGAAGACAAAAAAAAACCCTATTCCAGCTGCTAGCTTGAAGGCAAAAAATCATCTGGAAAGCACAGTTGATAGACAGTCCCTGGCCTCGCCTCCCTTGTCTGACAGCTCTACTGGCCTCTCGCTGTTGTGAAAGAAAACCACGGTATTTGTGCAAGGCTAGTTGGTTCCATGTTAAGAAAACATATCTGAGCAGACTGTGCTTTGCTTTACCACATGCCAGCTTCATTCAACTTCAGATTCAAAACCAGCCTCATTTCCTCCACAGTTAACCAGCAATTTAGGACACAAAGAGAAAGTCCTGAACTCACAAACCGCCTCCAGATCTGTGAAAGGTCACATGCTGTCTTTAATGCAAGATTTTTCCAGTCCAATTTGGAAAAGGCGACCACCCAAAAAAATGGGAGTCCCCCAGTGACAGGGATAACTGTACTGGGTGCACCACTACCACAGTCATCTCTCGTGTCCTCTATGGGCAACAAAAACAGACTTGTCCCCATCGTCATCTCCCCTTTCCACACTCGGACTGACAGGAGACATCTACCTGCCCTTCCTTCTCACTCTGCTTTTCCTCTTTACTTGCCCAGGACGTTGGCTTACCTTGGCTCGGCCAACGGCAGCCGCAGCGTGAAGTGCTCTGTGCACCCTGCATCAGGGCTGATAAAAGTTAAATATCTTCATGTCCCAGCTGTGAGAGTTCCACACAGCATCACTGCAACAGCCCGCACCTATTGGCTACCTCAGCTGAGACAGGGCTGCAAACTAGCAATTAACATATTTCAGAGGTATTTCCAAGCTATTTTTGATACAGAGGCCACAGAGAAACAGCATCTGGTGAGTAACACTCAAGAGTCATGCTTTAATCTCAATTCAGATACCCAAAATTGATTTAAACCAAAGAGGAAAGTAAAAGAACAAATGAATCAGAAAAGAAGTTTTAAGTGCTGGAGTTGCTTTTGTTACTCTGCCAAAGTCTGAACCATCTCATTTCCAACCCAACTCATATTTTGATATTCCTCATCAAATCAATCCAAAAATACCAACTAAGAAAACTTGTGCAGGAAAAGGAAGAAAAAAGTAAAGAAAGATCTTATCTAAAGTAACACACCCAAGTCAGTGTTACTGCTTGAGATGAAACACGTGGAACAGACTCTACTGAGAGAAGTTTATAAATGGAACAGATAAAAGCAAAGAATTAAAAAAAAAAGAGACAGATCCCACTGTAATCTTTGTTTTGGTGTATGTACAACACCTCTGGCTAGGGGAGGTGAGAGAGAGCAATAGATCTTCGTGGAGACTCTTAACTTACTAAAATATCCTAACAAAAAGAGAGTAGTTAGTGAACTAACACATCAAGCAATCTCCAGCCATAACCAATCCAAAGGATGACACTTTAGATGAAAGAAAAGGCTGGTCAAAAGGAAGAAGACACCCATCAAAGAACAAAAAGCAAGTCTGAGCACAGAGCCAGCAGCAAGACTGCACCAAAACTTACAAATGAAGCATAAAACATCAGACCTGGTAATCCAGCTGCCAAGGAATTTTTTACCACATGACAATCAATACCACAATACACACAGAGATAACGTATTTTTACCTCAACCTCTATTTGACCCAGTGGGAGCTACAGACACTTTCTCACACTAATTCACATTCCTCAAGGACAGTCAAGATGACAGAAGAAAATTGGAAGCATTTCACGTTCTGTCTCTTTTCAGCCCACTTCCACTGAATGGTACCAAAGTTTTCTTAATATTTCAGAAACAAATTGTGCTACTTGAGCACCTGGTCACTAAAGCAAAATACTTCAGGATCTCAGCAAGAGGTTTTGTTCGTTCAGGAAGCCGAATCCCGATTGCGCTGTCACTCCTTACAAGTCATCGCCCTTCCTTCACAGCATCAAAAGCAAAGCATCTTTTAAAAATTCCTCTGAAAGGCCTGAACAAGTGCCTAAGCTTCCAAGATCTATCCTCTATAGCCTTGAGCAAGAGTGACAGGAAATAAACTTTTCTCCTCAATGGCTTCTTTTAAATTAAAAAAATAAAATAAATGCAAATCAGTACTAGACCCATTACAAAACTGAAAACTGCAGATCAGAAAACAGGGAAGGAGAAGGCAAAGGAGAGTAGGAGAGTGGAAGAAGAGGTCTGCTTTTCAGACAATCAGCTTGGAAAATCCTTAGTTCAGTGAACTGGTAAATAAGCAATTTCAAATGTTTTAGACATCTTGTGGTACCTTCTGAAAGAAGCTAAAGGGAAAAGGGTTAATTATATCCCTTATGCTTCAGAGTATTTCAGCAGGCTATGCATTATGTGCATTATGTTCTTCTGAAGGGCAAGTTGTTCTTTAATTTATTGTTTAAAGCACAAACAAAAACACAAAGTGTCCAATGCTAAGGTGGCGATTACTACTTCCACTAAAACAAAGAAACACAGGATTGCAGCCTTTCTGCTGTTATAAAGCATTTACACCTATCCTGTTTCTCTGACATTTTTCTTCCCCTCGCTCTTCTCCGACAGATCACAAACACAAGACATCTGCCATACAGGAGAACATCCTGCTGATTAAGAAAAAAAAAAAAAGAAAAAAAAAGCACATTGCTGTTGAGAGGATACAAAGCACCACTTCCTAATGCATTCTACTGCATCAGCACAACAGGCTGCTTGTCATTTCAAAGGGAAACCAGTGATATTGATTTTTCCAAAACACAAGTATTATAAAAATATTATGTATTTAATTGGCTTAACAAAGTGCTTTTGTACTGGGATACATCAACAAGACCAGGTATAAGGTATCAAGGTGTGGCTTGCATTATTTGAAGATCCTCTGCCAGTGACAGCTTTGAGAACTGCCACAGCCCTTCCTAATAAAGTGCTCTTGCAGCTCTAATAAGCCTCGGTAAGACTGAGACTTCTCTTTTAAGTGTGACAACTCTTTGTTCTGAATTCACAACACCCTGAAGGAACACCGTACTTCTCTGAAAACTTGTGTCCTTTCCACACTTCACCAAGTTTCAACCATGCACCTCAATGCTCAGGTTTTGCTCAACTTTTTCTAGGGGAAAGAACTGTTCTTTACACCTTCCTAAACCAATTTATTTCTCTAGTTGTTCTCTTGCAAAAGCCAGACCAACTGAATCAGCTTTTCTGAATGTGAAAACCACACACCTAGCCTGTCAAGAAGCCAGGAAGATTTCCTGGTTTTAAGTTTGAAAACCAAGCTGTTTTCACACAGCAAGACCAACCACCACTTTTTTCACCCTCCTCGTTTTTACTATGATCCTAAATAGGGCAACGCTGGGAAAAAACTTGTACACACTTTCCAAGGAAAAAGCCTATTTCTCCTTCTAGTTCTTAATTTCTGTTTTAACACAGCATATCAGAGGGTACATCCATGACAAGTTTCAACATTTCAAAGACCATCTGAATAGTCAGTTGTAACATTGAACACAGATTGTTATTCTGCCTTCCAAAATAACATTTGAGGAAAAAATCCTTTAAAATCAGAATTTTTCAAGGGAGAAAGGGCAGCCTTATCTCACACCTCCTCTTACTCCTCCAGGGAACTAAACTAAGTTTTCTCTTCCTAAAGTGACACTTCAAGGCTTCTTTATAGCTTGCTTCTAAATATAACTCGGAACAGTATATATCCTCCTTTTAATTTCATCCAACAAATTCCCTCTCAGCAGAATTTACTCTCACATAGGCAATGTGGGCAGTCTAGTAACATAACTTCATAGATCCTAACAAAAAAAAAGTTTTCCTAACAGTAAATTCTCAGAGGGGAAAAAAGAAATTCTACATCTTGCCTAATTTCTTGTTAATACCTGTCAAAAGAGCATCAATCCCATTTCAACACAAGAACAAAGCTACAGAATGACAAGATCAAGGATTCATCAAAAGCAATAACCAAGATACAAAAGATTTTCTCCATCCCTCAATGCTGCTGTCCCTGTACCCCCTTCTCTGTCACCGTGCAGCCTGACAGTCATTCTGCACTCACACTGCAAAAGAGCAGGAGACTTTCCCAGAAAATAGTACCTGGGAGCAGATGGATTTCAAGACAAAATCTTCTGAGCTAAGTGACAGAGGCACGGGTCAATCAGAAGAGACCTCCAGTACTGCAGAGACTAATGAGAAGTTTAATCTTGAGCTTCTACCAGTAGCCACTTTAGAAGCCTCTTTGCCCCCGCCTTAGTGAGGAGCGTATCTCGGTGCCCAGATGATGATTATTTCTGGGTAACTGAGCCAGACCACCACACTTTCTTCAAAGCCTCCCATCTCAGACACACACCTGTCCCTCTATAGACTTTTTTATACTAACACCCAGGGCAGCATTAAATTACTTCAGATAGAGTCACTTCCACATTCCACCCTCAAACTCCCCTCCAAGAACTCATCAGTCACTCTTGGCTTTCACACTTCAGTAATTTTGGAATCAACAGGAAATGGAGATCAATTGTGATTTTACTAACTCAATAATGACTCATCACTCAACTCCCCTTAGCCTTCAAATTCATCTGTCAAGAGATATGACAGCAAGGCCAAATTAAAAATAGCACATCTGGCTTGTGCACAATTAACACTCACTTGTCCATCAGATTCACCACGGATTGTGACATATTCAGGCTTCTTCAGATACCACCACGTTCTGACCATCTTCCTTATCTCCCTCTCAGAATCCAAATGCAGTTACAATTTCTCTTTCTTCACTTAAGCAAGAGGAATAATCACTAATTCATTACAGAAACCCATTGTACTGCATTCTGTAACATTCGTCACTCAATTTGAACGCCTAAATAAGAGTTAACTCTGCCTACCAGTGCCCCTAGCTAATGACAACAAATCTTCTATTCTTTATGAGAATACTCTCAAATCATTAATTTCTGCTTACATAACCTCCAAGCCAGAAAAACACATTTGCATGAAATTAGAAGTCAATAAAAAACAATTATTTCATTTACAAAAATAGAAAGTGTTTTTATATAAACCACTTAAACACATTCTTCTAAAAATAAACTTAATTACCAATCTAACACGAAATTGTAATAGCATATATTAGGGCAAATGCCTACTGTAATTTAAATAAAAATAGTAAGTGCATTATTTACACCAAAAAAAAGTTTGGACTGTTGAATTTACTGTTCAGTGCTCTCTTGCAGCCACCCTTTGTTGAAATGCTCCGATACTTTTTACATTCAACAGCTACTTCTGCAAGTGCCTCATTTCAGTTTACTCAAATGGGTCAGTTCAACAAGCACTTAATCCCAAATTAAAAAGGACTCCTGTGTGAAGACTGTAACACAGTCAGTAGGCAAGATCTATTAGCTCTAACTCTGCAGAAACAATGACAAAACTATTTTTTTCTGGTATGGTTGTTTGGGTTTTTTCAAATCACACCTGTCCACAATACCTTAAGTTTTAATTCTCAAAATTCAGATCTTCTGCATTTCAATTAAAATACCACTTTCCATCCAAATAAAAGAAAATAACACAAATGAGAAGTAATCTACCAGAAATTACATCAGTTGCCATTTTGTCACTTGAAAATGTGAAAATTAAGGATCTGAGCAAATGTATCCAAAGCATCTAATTATTTACACAAATGTGTAGAAGCAGCAAATACTATTCACTGGCAAAAGAACCTGTACTTTCCAAAAAGGCTGTATTTGCGAATCGAGGTGTTCTAACAGCTGTCAGCCAGTAAAAAAAGTCCAGCTAAAAATATGCAAAATGAGCTGAGCATTGTGAAAGCAAGCTCTTCCCGCTTTTGCTGAAGCATGTCTTTGCCAAACAAACTCCGTATTTCAATAATTAGCTACTTTGAGAAGATGTCCGGGTGGTAACACAGAAATCCTCAGCTTCAGATTCGCAGACATTTCAATAAGAAACTCCTGCCTTTCCTGGCAGCTGCCCCTTGCCCACTTGGGGTAGGCTGCAAAGCTGCACCTCAAAAAGCCAACGCAGAGGGACTTTCATCCATGTACCAAATCCTCCCTAACCTGGAGGAATTGCTTCCCCTTGCAGTTCCAGAGTCCTGCATGATGCATGTCATCATTCGTGGTACAGACATGAAAAACAGAGAGTGCTGCCCACTGGAGACACATGCTGAAGCAACTATGTGTTTTGCTTCTCCTTCACTCCGTTCTCAACAACACAATCCCATTCCCTCAGGATTTCATGAGAGAAAAGCAGACCCTTCACCCTCTGAAGATCTCAACAGTTAGGAGTATGCACAGCATCCCACAAACTCGCAGCCTAAAATAATGTTCACCAGGTTCTGGGCACCAGGCTCAACAGCAATAAAGCCAGCCATGCTCTTCTTCAACCAAGACATCAAGGAGTCACACAGTGACCACATGACACCACCACATCAAGACGTCGTATATTGATGGAGAGGGAAGACAGAGGGACACACACAACCAGAGTATGTAGACACCTTACATGGAGCATTCCTCGCTCCCTGTGGAAACATCAATGGACCTGACAACTATACCCTCAGCTCTTCACTTCTCCCCCACCCACCTCCCCCTATTAAACGGGATTCACATCTTCTCATCTCACCATGTCTGGGGGAAGCTGCAAGGGCGTTTAAGATGAACTTGAGGCATGAGACACACAGAACAGTGACAGTCATCCTGAGGTCAGGACAGCATTTTGGTATCACAGTAAACAAGGCCTGTCACCACACATGCAACAGGCAAGAAACACCAAGTAGCTGCACACTTCTGTGAGCAGTTGCTTCCGAAGAATGAAATCCCATGGAATGAAGGGACAGCGTTACAGCACATCCTCCCAGGGAGGCCAAGCCATGCTCAAACCACCTCAACTTCTGTTTCATCCTATCTGCGTGTGGCACGAGGTAATTTTAACAGTCGCCTGTGAAAATCTGTGGGTTATTTTTAGTGTATTATACTACCTCCTTATAAGCCAGCTCATTCCAACACCCCCATCCTCATACCTCTAGAGTAGTCTTCAAACGTCTCACAATGCACAGCTTCCCGGGAAAAGTGCCGTCACCTGGATGACAGTCACATGAACATCTGAAGTCATGCCAGTGTTCTAAAGACAAAGCCCTTTAACTACCCCTCAAGGACAGCATTTCTCTGTATTTTACAAATGGAGAAGGAAACACAAACACCTGGAGGAGGAATACAATTTCTTCCCAACCCTTGCATACTGTCAGCTTCTGAAGCACGAGATGTGATCACTCCCTACTTAGCATGCATGACTACCAATGATGCTGCTCACAAAGATTATCCAGTCCCTTTTTAAAGATCCAGATACAGTATCTGAAACTTTAGGCTAGTGGATGGATAGAGGTGAATATACTGACAACATCATCTTGCTATGTTTTGCTGGGTTTTCTTATTTGTTTGTTTTGGGGTTTGTTTTGTTTTGTTTTTATGAAGAGCAAATCAAAGAACCTTCCTCTCAATCTATACCCGTCAACCGAGTGTTTAAACAAAACCATTCTGGGAAGAAAAACAAATGTGAACACAACTGTGTGGCATTACGATACAGCATCCGATTCCCACATTCCAACTCCCTTGCTCTCAAACACTGCAGTGTACTGCAGACAAATTTAAAAATAAAGTCACTGATAACTACAAAAGCACCAAGAAAATCCTCAGACAACGCTGGCTTAGCCAGTGGAATGTGTAGTTCCTGCCTTCAAACTATCACTTTCTTTCATGAAAAATACTGAAAATATCTTTTTGCCAGGTTAACCAACTCTGACTTCAATCTTGCTGACATTTCTTAAGTATAGCTGAATAATTCCATTCATATGCAAATTGTACAATAAGCCACGAGTAGCAGCATTTACAGAGACTCCCTCTCAGAGATGAGCACTTACTCTGCCCAAGTCGAATCTGCAGTGACATATCCAAAATGGAACAAAGACCAAAAGGTACGGCCCCAACAATTTGCAGAAGGCATGTTTTCAGCCTTGATGTTATAGGGCTTTTTCTTTTACTTTGTGAGGTATTTTTAAATATTAAAGAGATGAAAGAACCGAGAACTGAGATTGTTGCCATCACAATTTAACCACAGTCCATGTATTTATACAGTGGAATCTCCAAAATAACACTGCATCTGTTAAGATGACGGTGTTTTTCCATGGGCTGCGCTGTTATAGCAGAGTTACTCCAAAGCTATTGAACTCCTGATTATGTTCCACCCCAAATTCTTTTTGTAATCTTCCTCAAATGTGCTGAACTGTAAAGCTGTTGTTTCTCAGTATGACTTGGGAACAACAAAACCTAATACATCTCATCAGTGGGCATTTGGCACTAAAGCCTTAGAGCTACTGCAGCAACATGTTTATTTAAACAATGAACTACCAGAAGAGATACACAAAACACCAACCATGTAAAAACAGATGTCCAGTTCACATGTGTTCCTGCTGAACCACCATACACACACACTCAAACGCATTTCTCAGTCTGTAGGATAACAACTGAACCAACTTGCAAGGACCTCTGTTCACTGGCCTCGTTTTAGAGACACAACCCACCCAAGTACATAAAAGATCCAATTTTAAAAGGGACTCTCATAACCTAATTTAAGTTTTAAAGACATAACACATGCATCTTGCTGAGACACAGTATCAGTGAAAATCCTTGTCCACATAGTCAGCCTACTTGAATGTGACAAAAATACAAACATTTTATTAGTACATGCACAAAAAAGGAAACGGACAAACAAACAATTGAAACTTTCAGTCACTCCCAGAGAGGGGCCAGTCAGGCTCAAGTCACAATCTCAAACCAAGCCAAGTCTCAAGTTTGGAACAACAAACGCGCTTTGCCGAAACCCCATTTTTTCTCTTTTTGTACAGTAACAACCGTACTAAACCTGGAAGAGCTGCAAGGGGATACCAACATCACATATTAAAACTAAACTTCCATATCCAAGGTATATGAGCAATAGGACTAACAGAGGCTTAGTCTTTTGGCCTCATCCTCCTCCACACACAAATGGTCTTACTGGTTTGCAGCCTTCATTCCCTCAGTCTCAGTACCTCTCAGGTCCAAGGAAGAAGAGCACAGTACACGCAGTAACAGCAACTTACATGCATCTCAACACAGATGGATGTTTAGTCCCTCCATACTTCCCAGGAGACTTGGCATTTACAAGGGACCAATAAAATGTACACCAAACTAACACCCCAACCCCACCCCCC
>VWZY01010550.1:16437-26550 GCA_013399075.1 Chloroceryle aenea | reverse complement strand
GCTGGCCACACTCCTCTTGCTGCAGCCCAGGATGGGATTGGCCTTCTGGGCTGCCAGCACCCGCTGGCTGCTCCTGTCCAGCTTCTCATCCACCAGCACCCCCAAGTCCTTCTCTGCAGGGCTGCTCCCTATCACCTCCTCCCCAGCCTGGACTGACAGTGGGATGAGAAATAAGAACAGTGCCCGGGACAGGTCTGCAGCACGCTCTGGCTGATCAGTCTTAAGCTAAGCTGTGCAAAAGGCACGTTCTTGGATGCCAAGAGGGACTGAGGGAATCAGGAATAATCTGCTTAAGCTGTTGAAAATCCAGAAATCTGCATCGTATGTTGACCAGAACTTACCCCCAGCAAGACCGGGGGAAAGAGGGAATTTTTGCAATGGAAAAATGGAAATACTCGTAGGAAAAGGGGAAAATGGTTTTAAAATAATGGAAATATGGATTATTATATATGGTTGATTCTGGGTACTGAGGTTTCACATCCTCCTTTGACTTCCATACAGACTACTAGCTCAGCTGACATGAGAACGAGCTGGTGTGGGAATTGTGCAGGGATCAGGGAGATGATGAAGGGCTGTCTCCAGGGGTGAGGCTTCTGGGATGTCACCAGGGTGAAAACTGGAGAGTGAGGGGGGTTGGCACATCCCAAAGGAAGGAGCTGGTCTGGATGAACCATGCCAGCAGGGAGGAGGAGGAGCCAGAGCTTGCCTGCTGAGTTTGGTGGATAGTTTGCTAATCAGTCTTTGAATTCCCTTCCATAATAATCCAGCTCTTAAATGTTAACTGCCATTGCAAGACATCAGCAGCGCACTGGAAACAGCATCTGAATCCCCTCCTGCTTGGGCTGTATGAGCAGGGAGAGCTCCTCCTGGGATGTTACTGTGCTCTCCTCCCCACCCCTGCCTGCTGAGGTGGCTTCAGTGTCATCGGAGACCTAAAGGCAGGTTGGCACCACTATTTTAATAACTTTCTCCCCCAAACCAACTGTCCTTCATTCTTCCCTCACCTCATTTGTAGAGAAAAAGAAACGCAAACCTAAACCAGACAACTCTGGCAGAGAAGGAACCTTGACATTNCCACTATTTTAATAACTTTCTCCCCCAAACCAACTGTCCTTCATTCTTCCCTCACCTCATTTGTAGAGAAAAAGAAACAGAAACCTAAACCAGACAACTCTGGCAGAGGAGGAACCTTGACATTGTTTTAGTGCTATATTCTGGGCTACATCACCCCTTGCTGGCCTCCCTTTCACCCCGCTCCCAGCACAGAGGTATTTGGGAGGACACATACAATGACTCAGTGGCTCCTTTTTGCTCTTGTCTGGGGCTCCTCTGGCTCCACTTGAACACCTCCATGTCCTCCTTACACTGGAGTTCCCAGGGCTGAGTTCACTTTTCTCNCTTTTTTTTGTCATTCTTTTTGCTGAGTAGAGCCTGCTTTGTCTTGGTTACTGGCAGTGTCTTCTTGAAACCGGTGCCTATCCAGACTTTTGCTGTCAGTGGATAGATGTTGGTGATGCACGTACTAATTCAGGTGTAGGCACCTGCAGAAATACTGCTTACAAAAGCAAAAGTAAGGATGAAGTCATCACTTGGCAGTAATCTATCAGAATTTGTGAATGTATTTGGGGTTTCCTATACAAGAGGTAGTGAGGGGCTCTCCCTGGGGGAAAATCCTCCACAAGCCCTGGAGGCAAGTGGTCCCTGGCTGCTGCTGACGCAGGAGACCTGGCTTTGGTCCCTTTCCCACGGGCATTCACCCCAGTCCTCCGGAGGGGAACCTTCGTGCCAAGGAGGTGCTGGGGTGGCGAGAGCTGGGGACTGAGGTGGGGTGGTCTCTGGTGGGGCCTGTGCCACCCTCACTGGGCACGGGGCAATGCCCTGGGCGCTCCCAGCAGCGCTGGGCAGGGTTTAGATTGATGTGTAAGCTGTGACAAGCAGAAGGAGTCCTCGGAGCATGTTAGGTGCCTGTTGCAGGGGGTGACTGATGGGAGGCCCTCGGTGAAATCGTTACAGACGCACATCAATCAAACTGTCGTTAAACGCTTTCGCTGGCCGTTGCTCTGAGGTGCACTTCTCACTTTCCCCCATTAATATCCAGGCTGAAGGACTGCAGTGGTTGGTGGCTGAGCTGAAATGAATGAGCCAGGTGGGACGTTGCTCTTCCCTCGAGCCTTCTTGGCTCCCAGTGCTCCTGCATCCCGGAGGCAGAACTTGGTTTGAGACACGAGAGGTGCAAGGCTCTGGAGGGCAGCGAGTGCTGCGTGTAATCACCGTGGTGCACTTCACAGTCTGGTTTCAGCAGTTTGAAAGCTTTGTTTTGTAAAGTTTGAAAGCTTTGTTTTGTCAATCTACACCATCAATCCTTTGCCTTTCTGTTGATCATCGTAGTGAAATTGGAAGCAACTTACCTGACAATCCCTTTATATCTTTTACCTACGAGGTGCTTGTGCTGTCAGCAGCCACACCAAACACCTTGTGAAGGCTCTTGAGCAAGAAGCACCCGAGGTGGTGGCAGGTGCAGCCCAGGTAACCCCACTAGCTGCTGAGTGTGCTCGAGTAGTCCCTCTTCGTGGCACGTNCAAGGCCCCCAGAAGGTCTCCCCAGCTGGAGCCTTCTCCTCTGCAGGCTGAACCCCCCCAGCTCTCCCAGCCTGGCTCCCAGCAGAGGGGTTCCAGCCCTCCCAGCATTGCTGGGGCTCCTCTGGCTCCACTTGAACACCTCCATGTCCTCCTTACACTGGAGTTCCCAGGGCTGAGTACACTCTTCTCGTTTAAAAACAAACAAAACAAAACAAACCAACAGAAAGCAAGCAAATATCACTATGCTGGCTTGTTAATTTTTTTTTATGCCACTTCTTCGCTTATCCAGGCCGGAGGGGCTGGGCTGGCCCAGGTGACCTATGTGACTGCTGCAGAATGGAAACGGTAGCCAAGAAATCGCTGTCCTACCCTGACAGCCTGTTTAGCAGGTGAACTTCGGGCTCTGTGCTTCAGCCCCCCAGCCAGCCCCGCAAAACCCCCATCCTACACGCTGGAAGCAAATCCATTCTTTCATCAGTGGAGATGGAGGGCTGTGCTATGTGATGTAAAGACAATCGATGCTAATAGCAGAGCAAAGCATGGNCAGTGGTTGGTGGCTGAGCTGAAATGAATGAGCCAGGTGGGACGTTGCTCTTCCCTTGAGCCTTCTCGGCTCCCAGTGCTCCTGCATCCCAGAGGCAGAACTTGGTTTGAGACATGAGGTGCAAGGCTTTGGAGGGCAGTGAGTGCTGCATGTAATCACCGTGGTGCACTTCACAGTCTGGTTTCAGCAGTTTGAAAGCTTTGTTTTGTAAAGTTTGAAAGCTTTGTTTTGTCAATCTACACCATCAATCCTTTGCCTTTCTGTTGAGCATCGTAGTGAAATTGGAAGCAACTTACCTGACAATCCCTTTATATCTTTTACCTACGAGGTGCTTGTGCTGTCAGCAGCCACACCAAACACCTTGTGAAGGCTCTTGAGCAAGAAGCACCCGAGGTGGTGGCAGGTGCAGCCCAGGTAACCCCACTAGCTGCTGAGTGTGCTCGAGTAGTCCCTCTTCGTGGCACGTGTGGGCTCCCCTGCCCTGGGAGAGGAGAGAGCACCGTGCAGTGCTCACTGGTGTGATGGTGGTGCCACGAGCAGGGTCTGCTAAGGGCATCTCCATCTTTTGTTGTAAACGTTGGCAAAGAACCAGTTCTGTGTAGGTGGCCTGCAGCCCTGGTGACTGCAGTCCTGTGGAGTATGAACTCCAGGCCCTTTCAGAGAATCTNGCAGAGCAAAGCATGGGATTTTTGGCCCCATCTTCTGTGTTGTGCAACACACGCTCGTGCTCCGTCCGTGCGCACGTGCAGTGAATAATTCAGCAAAAAACGGGTTAAAAATGCTAACAAGCACCACTCTCCAGTAGAAATGAATTTTAGCTGCTTTCCTTTCTTCTTTCTCTCTGTTGATCTTCGAACTTGACAGAGTAAAGCTTGCAGGAGGTGTCACCGGGTCCCTCGGGGCACTTCTGGTCGGAGGCCGAGGACCGTCCCGGGAGAGCCGCGCAGCGCGTGGGCAGCGGGGAGACTCCCAGTGCTCCAGCTGAGGCTTCTTCCCCGGTAAGAATTCAGGCAGAGAATTTCCAGATTAGCTCAATTGAATCAAAATGCTGCAGTACATTTCAATAATCGCTTTTACAGGAAGCCGCCTTGAAAAGGAACAAATCATTTTGACAGAAAACTCCAAGGTGCCCAAGATAAACTCGTGCAATTTTTTTTAACGAGCTTCGGTGTTTCTGGGGTTATGAGTGGCCATTAATACAGCCTGCTTCAAAACACTCCTAGTGATCCTTTCTTTTTGTTATTGTCTAATTTCTGTTGAATAAAATGTTGATGGGGATGAGTAATAAGTTGTCTTTGGGCATCTCAGCGGCGATCGTTATTTTCCACTTAAAATTGGATTACATTTATATTTTGGGGTTTATACATTTTAACAGGAACAAATGTTACACCATTATCTTAATATACCTCAATTTATCACCTCTGAAAAGAAATAAATAAACCGGTCTAGTAAAGACAGGCTGTGAACGATCGGGACACAGAGACCAAAGGCAGATATTGATCTGGGTGGCATTAAAGGGGCCGTGCAGCCGTTGTCACAGTCCTGTCAGTAGCCAGAAAAGACAAAACTCTGTTGTGCAGAAACCTGACATCCTAACTAGTGTGGGAAGAACTTCCCTCTATTTGAAACCCATCCAAGGACTCGGTCTGTGTGAGCACAACCTTTCTGAGCCACTGCCACCCTCTCTGTGCTGCTTGTCCCCTCACCATCCAGAAGACCCCTGACCTCTTCCCAGGATCAAGACCTCCCGAGTTCTGCTCTGTCACACGTTGGAGCTGTTTGTGGAGGCCAGGAGGTTGCCCACCTGGTACTGAAGCCATGGGCTGCTGGGGTCCCAGGGAGGTGTGGGGATGACAAAGCCCCCTGAGGAGATGCAGTGTGATGATTTTGGGTCCAGCAAAGCACGCTCTGGCCTTTCCCTGGCGGAGAGCTGCTCGGTTAGGGCTGCTGGGAAGGAGATGTGTGGCTGGAGAGTGTTCGTGTCTGAAGAAAACACTCTGAACGACTCTTCCACGGCTGGCTTTGATGGATGGGGGCTGCACGTGGGAAGTGCCAGAGCCAGGTGGCTGGGGAGCTGCTGTCTGTCTCCCTGCAGTGCAGGATGAGGATTGGGCCACACGGACCCTGGGTGGCTCAGGGAGCGGGGTCCGTGCTGCCCAGTGGGTGTTTTACCGACCGATGCGAAGTACTTTGGGAATCCTGCCCACAGTGAGAAGCTGCTGCCAGAACCCCCGCTCTGGGGGCAGCACCAGGCTGATATTTATCTCCCCAAAACACTACTGTACAAACTTTTTAGAAGCTAACTTTTAATATAATAAACCCACCCCCTTAAACTAATTTTATTCTAATCCTTGAGAGGAGAGAACCTTCTAAGTGCAATGGAAAATGTACCTTGATGTAGCTGGTGGGGTTTTTTTCCTAATTCAGTAACAGCTGTCAGCACCTTTCCTTCCCCTCTCACCTTAACAAGCTCTTGTGCTGCCTCCAGCCTGTGCTGGGATTATTTGCTAACAGATCCTTCAGAACAGATTTTTGTCCCTCTCTCTTTGTGCAGTGGTAGCAGCAGTTCACATTTCATCCCGACTGGAGGACATCTTTGGGCAAGACCTTCTGTGGGGAGACTCTGCCTCTTTCACTGAGCATCCAGCACCAGCACTGTGCTCAGCACTGTCCTCTTCCCAGGCACCGTGCAGAGATGGAGCTGCTTTTGCTGCTACCAGTGACCCTTCCCATTATCCAGAGGCCATGTGTTCCTCTAGCACCAGCAAATAGAAGGTGACTGTTGCCTGCTACTCTTGTCTTGGATGCACTGCACATCAGATGCTTTCCCTGCAGCGACTGGTGCTGCCAGCCCCCAGCATCCCAGCCTGTGTGCCAGGTGAGTGGTGCACCAAGAGGACAAGAGGAACCGGCCTCCAGCTGCCCCAGGGGAGGTTGAGGTTGGAGCTGAGGAACAATTTCTTCCCCTGCAGGGTTGTCCAGGGCTGTGCCAGGCTGCCCAGGGTAGGGGTGGAGTCCCCGTGACCCCTGGAGGGGTTTCCAAGCCCCCCGTGGAGCTGTGGTGCTGAGGGCCAGGGGTCAGTGGTGCCCAGGCAGTGCTGGGGGAGTGGTTGCACTTGATGATCTTTTCCAACTAAAATGATTCTATGATTCTTCTGAGTGCATCCAGCCTGTGGCATTTGCGTTGGCTGGACAACGTGTCATTTCATCTCAGGGTAAGGCTGCAGTACTGGAGATGAGCAGAGAAAGCCACAGTCTAGCTGCACATCAGTAATGGACTGCACGGGTTATTTAGCTATTTTTTTATCACCTAGTTATTTTCCGGGGCACTCTGTGTATCAGGCAGAGCATCCTCTGGCTGGATGCCTGTACTTCAGCGCAGCCTAGCCCCGGCATGATGAGGACAGGAGAGACAAGTGATTCATTTCTCAGAATTAGCCGTGTCCCCCCGCTGCAGACAACTGGCCACGATAAGATGCCTTGCGCTGCTCTTCAGCCATGTTATACACGAGACTGATTGAAAGCTGGAAATGAGCCTTAAAGAAAATGACATAAAACTATTTACCCGTATTCAGTGGCGGCCGGCAGGACTTCATGCTGATCTACTGTCAACACATCTCCTCAGCCTTATGTTTAATTCAGTGCAGAGCTTGTAGTGGAATAACATCAAGTCAAGCTTTTATTAAAATTTCCTTACTTGAAGTCTCAGAGCAACCAGTGTCATTAGAGTTTAAGCATGGTGGTGAATCAGGAACCAGGAAAGCTCTTAGGTGGAATAAGAACGTTTCAGGAGTAGCCCTGGATTGAATAAACTGCTTCCTGCTCTTTAGCCAGGAGCTCCCCCTCCTCCTCCATCACTGCACGGGTGCCTCGGGAAGGGTCTTCCTTCCAGCAACACCAGCCTGTCCACCTGCTGAGCAGGCAGAGTGGGCTCCTGCTTCTTACCAGCCAAGGAGCATTGCCCGAGACCCCTGAGACTCCCCTTTAACACCTCACAGGGTGAAGGTTCCAAAGATGTCTCCAGCTGAATTTGTCTACCCAACATCCTTGTCATGGCCCAGGCACGCCAAGAAGCTTCCACTCTTCCAGAGCAGAAGTGACCTGTGTGATGCCGTGGACTGGAAATAGGTGGGTTTAAGGGGTTTGCTCATACATTTCATTTGGTATCTCTGGTGGCTTTTCCTATTTTTTGTGGCTGAATGTCATCTGCTTTTCTAGTCTGAAGCAGGAGCTACCGAGCCCGCGGTTGGGATCGTGGTGAGCAACCCAGCCCCAGAACCACGTAGTCGTTAGTTACTGGGGAATTATTAATCATGAGGTTCATTTCAGGACTGAGTTGCAAGGGGTTAGATGGAAACAATCAGGAGAAAGAAAAGTTGGATTTTTATAAATGAAAAACCTGGGACAGGGGAAGAGGGGGACGGAATTTCAAGTGCCTATGTGAAGGTGAAGAATTGCAATGAGAACCTGAATTGTCTGAGCTGGGAAGGGGTTGATGATCTTTTCCAGAAAACAGGTCCACTGAGAAGCTGTGGGCCCTGTGGGATGAGTGAACTGGTGCCCCAGGTACTCACTGCCCATGGCCCAATGCTGAGGATAAGCAGGAAGGGGCTGGAAGCCTTTCAGCCTCCTTTGCTGGGGGCGAGTGAAAGTGCAAGGGCTGGATATTACAAAAAATTATTCTTCCTGCAAAGACTGTCCAGGGCTGTCCCAGGCTGCCCAGGGCAGGGGTGGAGTCCCCGTGACCCCTGGAGGGGTTTCCAAGCCCCCTGTGGAGCTGTGGAGCTGAGGGCCAGGGGTCAGGGGTGCCCTGGCAGTGCTGGGGGGTGGGAAAACTCCATGATCTGAAAGGTCCCTGCCAACAGAAATGATTCTATGAAATAGGATCAGTGCGAGCTGAGTCTCCACTACCACTGGAGTCATGTCTGTTTGTTTTTCTGCTTAAGTGGATTAGACAGAGACCAAAGAGCAGTTGTAGCATGAAAAGGATTGGTGTGCTTGTCCTCATAGTCATTTATTCTTACATCATGACAAAGCTGCTGCCTCTAAGCAAATGTTTTCTATCTGTTGCACGTAGACTGCAGATACAACTTGGGTTTGCATTCTTTGCAAACCTGTTTTCTGATCGTGCCAGGTTTTAGCACTTGACTTCTCCCAAGCAGTTAAAGGTTCAGGAGGCCAGACTTCAGCTGGACAGGCTGTGTGGACCATCCTACCTAGACTGCCCATCCCAGGAAAGGTTGTGCCAGGTGATCCTTTAGGACTCAGGATGGTGGGAACAAAACCCATGGAAGGGACACAGATGTGGCTGGGTAGAGGGCAGGTCTCACACTGTTCGTCCCCAGGGCAGCTGTTTCCACAGTGTCTCAGGAAACTGCACAGGCAGAACCCTCCCTAAAATACTCTGCGTTCAGTCAGCACACTTCATTCCTCTTGAAGTCATCACTTGGTACCAGCCAGTGCTGTTTTACTTTCAGAGGAATAGAATCACAGTTTGGTTTGGGTGGGAAGGGACCTTTCAAAGCCATCTGATTCACCCCCCTGCAGGGAGCAGGGCCATCTGCAGCCAGAGCAGGGTGCTCAGAGCCCCGGCCACCTCCCCTGCAATGGGGACAGGGATGGGGCAGCCACCACCTCTCGGGGCAGCCTGGGCCAGGCTCTCCCCACCCTCAGCACCAACAATTTCTCCTCCTCTCTGGTTTCTATCTCCCTCTTTCAGTTTCAGACCATCCCCCCGATGGGTTTCCAATCCCATTCTGTGCTACGCTCACACTGGAGAGGTCCATGGATGACCGAGGCAACTGTTGCAAACCCTCCCACTGTTCTGTGAGGTTCATCTCTCCCTCTGCGAGTCCCAGTAAGTGCCGCCGTGTGCCAGCCTTGTGCGTTCCAGCTGGGCTGGTGGCACGGGGATGGGGACCAGGAGCTCACGGGGACCCTGCAAAGGACGTGGCTTCAGCCAGCCCTGGTACCGCTGGTGCCCCCTGGCAGCGTAGCTGCGATGCTCTGGGAACAGGAGCTGGGGAGGCAACTGAGATAAAAGTGGGGAGAAAACCAAAAGCAGCCTTCCTTGAATATGTTTCTGACCAAACTGAAGGTCACTTTTTGCTAAATCAAGATACTCAGAGCGGTTTTGTCTCATTCCTTTCCCTTAGTGTTGTGCTTTAGTTGTGAATGCTCAGTTACTGATGGTAGAGAGTTACTAATCTTGGTAATAAATTAACTAAGCAGTTATTCATTATTAATTGCCAGTATTTAGATTTATATCTATGTGCTTATTTGTTAAACAGTTAATTTATTATCTGAATAAGTTTAGTTATTCATTATTAATTACTAGTATTTAGAGTTACATTTATTCGCTTATTTGTTAAATAATTACTCCATTTATTAACTAAGTTAGGTTAGTTAATCATTATTTATTACTATTATTTAGATGTCTGATTCTATTCTATGAATTATATTTATTCACTTAATATTACTGTACTGGGTCTGGCTGGGATGGGGTTAATTCTCCCCATAGCAGCCCCCAGAGTGCTGGGCTGTGTGATGGTCCCTAGAAGGGTGTTGGCAACACCCTGGTGTTTGGGAAGCAGCCTCCTCGGCTTCCTTTGGGGTGATTTTCTGCCTGCCCTTGGCACCAGGACTCTAGTCATGTAACAGCTGAAGGGGATTTGGAGTCTGGAGTCTCCCATGCTGAGCTTTGCCAATGCCTTTCCAGTCTTCACCAATTTACACTCGTAAATTCAAAGAGGATTTTCTGGGCAGCTGGTTCAGGAGACTCCAGACACAGCACGGATCTCCTGGGGCAGGGAGGAGAGTGTGGGACCAGGGCTGTGCAGCTGGAGCAGAGCAGCCTTAGAGGGGAGTTGACCAAGAGCTCAAGGGCCCTTTAGAGGGCAAGAGGATGGGTCCAGACTCTGGTCAGTGGTGCCCAGGGACAGGACAAGGAGCACCGAGCACCAACTGGAACCCAGGAGGTCCCATCTGAGC
>VWZY01010550.1:4995-16269 GCA_013399075.1 Chloroceryle aenea | reverse complement strand
CCAGAGGGCCCTTCCCACCCCACCATGCTGGCATTTTTTGATTCCCTCCTCGCTGCAGCTCAGCTCTGACCCTGCCAGGCCACAGGAGACGTCAGGGTGGCCGCAGCCCCATCCCCTCGCTGGGTGTAGCTCTGGAAACACCCCTGTGCAGATGTGATCTCAGAGGGGAGTTCCCCTTTCCCTCATGAAGTCAAAGCATGGAGGAAGCCAAGGGAAACTGCACCCTCTGCTCTGCTTGTTAATCTTTCCTCATCATCTGTTTCTGTTTCTAGTTGTCACCTTTCTCTAGGTGACCTCTTGGTGCACATCTTCTCCAACCCCCCTTGCCAGGTGCAGCCTGGCTCCATCTATCTCCCTTCAGGTCTTTGGCAGCCCCTGGGCACCTCTTCCAGCCTGGCACCCACCCTGCCCTGGCACAACAGCTCCAAGGCAGTCACTCGATGTGGCAGTGCCACTAAAGGGAGAGTAAATTGCCTCCTATCAATAAACAAAGGAAAAAAACCAGTCAAGCAGATGGATCTGGGGTGAAGAAGCCTGCGATGGAACATCTGTGTGACCTTCCCAGGGAAAAAAACCCTTTTTAGGTAAAATATGGTGGAAAACCTGCGCTTTCCACGGGAGCATTACTCCCACGTGGAGCCTGCAGCCGGCTCCTTTAATTGATTGCAAGTGGCCACTGTTGCCAACTCTCCACCAGATGATCCAAAGGAGTAATTTTCAGATTATGGCAGTTTCTGTGCTGTGTATTAATCATTTACTGTTCATTATTTCTGAACTGTGACTGACCACCTAAATTGAGTGCACTATTTCTGTTCTTCAATTAGGTAATTGAAATGCTCTTTGAATCAGGGTAATTAGCAGTATGACTTTTCAGCTGGATTTATTATTTATTTATTTTCCCCCCTAAATTGATGGTGAATTCTGAGCCTTGTGAGCTATCATGGCCATTATCTGACAGCGATCTGGCCTGCGGCGTGCGAAGCGCGGTGCGAGTTTGTGAATCGCCCTGAGCAAACCCCACAGCTTCTGTTTGTAAGAATATTAACAATCCTGGGCTGGGTTTTTTTTGGTGATTCAGCCAATTCCGTAAGATTTCGGGAGATTTCAAAGGCAATTTGTAACCAACAAGGCACATTAGTTACAGGAGCCCTGGTTTTGGTGTCAGCATACTGGTGTTGTCTCCGCACCTTGGGAAGAAGTACTTGTGGCTCCGGAGCTGTGTGTCAGCTCTGCCTTGCACCAGTAAGACACTGGCCAGTCGGGCTGTATTCCACGTGTGCTCCTCTGAACCTCTCCAGGAATTTGTTGTGATAGTTTCCACTCCTTTCTTCATGTCCTCATTGTGTATATTTCCAGCCGACGATTTAACCAGCCTCAGACTGTTAAGCTTCTTTACTGCATAAAGAGATCATTTAAATCCACGGTGATAAATATTCACAGTGCAAATGAGTCTCCATACCTTCAGCTAAAAAGGGATGTTGGGAATAGCTGCAGAAAAAGGAGCTTTCCCCCCCAGATGATGTGCAGGTCCCGATTCAGCATCATTCGACACCTCCTGCCCTGTCAGCATCCAGCTGCTGCCGCTGAGCCAGCCGTCCCTGGCCCTTCAATTGCTTCACTAGGATGTTGAAACAAAGACTACGAGGCAAAGGCTTTGTGATTGTTGTCGTCGTTACTACTACTATTAATTAGCTCTTTGTGGGAGCTGTAGAGCTGCCTCTGAAGTTTGTGCTCTCCGTGTTACGCAACAGCCCCATCTCCCTCTCCCTCTCTCACTGTTTTTAGCTGTGCAGCACGATAAGGAAGCACTGTGGAGATCGCCTCGTCCTGTTTTATATTCAGAACATGAGGCTTTACGAGAGGAAATGTCTTGATGTATCTGCTATTTTATTTTTAATGAAAACATTTCTTGCACTGAAAAAAAAAACCACAAACCCAAAGAAAACCCCAACAATAAAAAGAGGTCACTGCGCATCTCTCCGAGTACAAATTATTGCATATGCACAGGAGCTGGAGAACCACTGAGGGTGGAATCGCAGCTCTAAACTCCCCGCTCAACAGCACCTTTCTAACCTGCAGAGAAGGCAGAGCCAAGCACCACGCTGCGGGGTTTGGAGCGCACAAAAATATCCTCCCTGGAGCAGCACCGCTCCCCGGAGAGCGGGGACCAAACGGCACTGGGGAAAAGCTTTCTTGAAAAAGCTTCATAGAGGAGTGAAAAAAATCAGTCATGGACAAAGGAGGGAAGGCTTTGATATAGCAGATATCTTCCCTAAATGGACCTGAGTGCAGCGACTGAAAAATCCAGGCATCTCCCGCGCGGAGAAGGGATTGCTGCTGCTGGCTCAGGAGTCCCTCAGGAGGTCATTTGCTCCTGCACTGAATTACTGCTGCTCCTCGCCGCTGCTTGGCTGAACCTCTTCCCTTGCTGACAGAATGAGAGAACCAGAAATGGTGATCTTTTATTTTTTAAAATGTATTTATTTTTCCTAAATCATTTCTTTATAACTCCAGAGAAAATGCAGGTGTCTGTGTTTTATGTAACACAATTTGCCAGTATTAAATTCGAGTTTCTCCCGGCAGTTCGGATCACAGGAGAGTGCCCCACGGGGTGGGTGTGCTGGATGTGCCAACGAGGGTGCCCAGGTGCTGAGAGACAAACATCTGCAGAGCTGGACTGTCCCTTCTTACGGTGGGTACCTGCTGGTGTCACTCTGCATCGAATGAAGCTCTGGCTTTAACCGCTGCCCCATCACTGCCCACTCCCTACTGTGGAAATAGGGAGGTTTTGTTGCTCCCACGCTGCAGGAGGAAGTCTGGGGGCAGTGCTGTCCCCTACACAGCTCCTGTGTCCCCTCCCAAGCACCGTGTCCTGCAGGCTTTGCCCAAGCAGAGCCAGGCGGGAGGTGTTGGGGCAGCCCGGGTGGGTGTGGGGTGGCAGCAGGGTCTCCAGTCTCAGCCCTGGGCTTGGGGTTGAGCCCCTGAGGCGGGTGAGTGGCAGGACCAAGAGGCTGCGAGGAGGAGATGCACTATCCCAGGAGATGTGATGGGTGATGGGCCACATCCCGTCCTGCATGGACAGCAGGACCGGGGCAGCGATCATCTCCCTGTGCTCCGCACTGGTGAGTCCACCTCTTGAATCCTGGGGTCAGTTCTGGGCCCCTCACTCCCAGCAGGACTTGGAGGGGCTGGAGCGTGGCCAGAGAAGGGAACGGAGCTGGGGAAGGGGCTGGAGCACTCAATGGTGCAGTGCTGAGCTGAGCAGGAAGGAACGATGGACAGAGGAGAGGGGTCTTGCCTGGCAGTCAGTGGGATGCAGAGGACGTGTCAGAGGGGCAGATCCCAGCTCCAGTGCCCTGTGCTCCCAGCCCTACTTCTGGGGCTGTCCAACTCTTCCAGTGATGGCTGGTGGCAGACTGATGGAGCTCTCTGCAGATGGAGGTCACTTGTGTTTAATGAAAGGGTGTCCTTGTGCTTTCCATGGGGATCAGGACAAGGAGATCCAAGGTATGAGTGTCATTGCTGCTACACCCAGCCCATCCTCAGGGACAGGAGGTTTGGTTTTCTGAGCTGGCAGAGCTGAAACTCAGCGTGTTCTGTCTCAGGGCTGCCCGGGGCTCCTCGGCCAGGCTGGAGTGACTGCCACTCAAGGGCCTGTTCTGCATCTCGGAGTTTAACGCCGCTGTTCGGGCCTGGATGTGGCTCTCCTGTTTCTCTGAAGTCACCGAGTATATTTGATTTTTCCAGGTATTTTTTTTGGAGGTGGAAGGATACATACTGTAACTTTTTCTCTCAAAGATCTTCCATCAAACCTTCTGCCCGTGCTTTACAAGCAGGCTGTCCTCGCTCAGTGTTCCCATGCGTTCAGCAGGCAGGCAGCGTGTGGCAGGGGCATTGGCCACTTCGGGCCAGCTCTGGGGACTCTTGTCCTTCCAAAGAGCGGCCAAAGGCACAGCTGCTGCTGTCCTGGGCAGGCCAGACACTTGGAATTGGGCTCCCTGGCTGAGGAGCCAGGAAAGAGCAAAGCTTGTGGTGCTGCTGTTAACAGATGGGCTGCTCTGCACCAGCCTGGGCCCACTTGGGGCACGGGGCATCGCTCCAAGCTCCGGCCACAGGGTGGAGGAGAGAAATTTAACATTAAAAATAAATTAAAAAATCGTGGGCATCGAATGCTTCAGAGACAAGCCATAAATCAGGTTCTAATTCCCGTGGTTCCCTTCGGTGTAAAACTCCTCCCGCGCGCTGGCTGCTGCAGCGCGGCCGCAGAAAGCTCTGCTTGGCAGCAGCAAGCGGCACCCCGGGCACAGCAAGACGGGGAATTCAGATGTTTGAAAGCATCCAGGAGCAGCATCGTGGTAAATATATCCCGTGCCATCTGCGTGCGGCGCACGCGTGTGAGGGGCACGTGAGGCGATGTCATTCTAGAGCGGTGTGTCATCCTGCCAGACTCCTCGTCCTCCACCGGAACAGATCCAGGCGGGAGGATAAAGAACGAGGCCTTGTGCCCTGTCAAAGGCAGAATGGGATTTTGCTTTGTTGGGTGAGGTATTTTTCATATCCTACCTCAGGCTGAATGAGGCATTTTCTGCGGCTTGCCCCCGCTGCTGTCCTTGTGCTCGGGATGTGACTGAAGAGGGACGTGCCACCCGGCCCTGGCTGTGCTTTGTCAGTACTGCTGTTAGTCTTGTCCTGCTCTTCTCTGCATCACTCGTGGGCTAAAAACACCCCTTCAGCTGAGCCAGATTTCCTGGCGCCTGCCCTGTGTGCAGGGAGAACGTCAGGTGCTGCTGTACCGATGTCCCCGTGAAGTGCTTGTACTCGGGGCAGCCGTTGTCCCGAGTGTCACACGTGGACTCGATGATCTTAAAGGTCTTTTCCAACCAGTTCAACAGCTCTCTGAGTCTGTTTGGTGCCCTGAGCAGACTGGGGAGATGCTGAGAGTGGAGCTGGTTGGGTGGTGGTTTTGTGATGAGACTCCAGTTTTCAACATCAGTGTGTACCCAGAGTCCTCCTTCCCTGCTGTCACTGCCAGGCCAGCCCTTCCCTCGGGGTTTCTTGGGAATTCAAGTGTGTTAGTGGTTCTGAAGAGCTGCTGCTTGTTTTCAGGTCCCACCATTAGTGGAGGTGCTTTCTTGTAGGACCCGTTGTCCCCTCATCTGTTGGTGCTTCAGACTTTTATCTCTGGGTTGTGCACACACGAACAGCTCCCTGTATCCCAGATTCCCTGCTTCTGTGGCTGGGAGAATGTTTCCTTCACAGAATCATAGACTCAGTTAAGGTGGAAATGACCTTTAAGATCATTGAGTCCAGTGAGGAAAAGCCAGGCAGGATGTTTTTAATATTTGGAAGCTGTCTACTTCAATTTAACAAGTTATCACTGTAGACCAAAGTCCCTGCTTTCCCTTGAAAGCATAGAATGGTTTGGGTTGGAAGAGACCTTAAAGATCACCCAGTTACAGCCCCTGCCTGGAATACTTTAACCTGATCTATGTCTCTGTGCAGCTCAGGCCCCTCATCTCCCTGTGGTCCAGCAAACATCTGCTGCTTCCCACTGCCAAGCCCTGCTCTCCGTGCTCTGCTTGCAGGCTCCGCATCCCTTGGCAAGGTTTCCCACCTACGCTGCTCCCACAAAAAAAAAGCCAGACCCAGCTCTTTGCTTTCCCAGGCATTTTGTGCTGACTTCTTTTCTTAGATTTCTTATGGGCGTAGTATACGGATAGCATCAGGGAACGAGACCAATCCCTTTAGTAGCAGGTGTCTTCACACGTGCAGGCACCTGCCAGCTCCAGCCACCGGGGAAAGGCAGCGAGAGCAAGGTGCACTGGTTCAGAAGTGCTCCTGGGTAAGGAATGATACCCTGGCTAATCCCCTGGTGCCTCTGCATTGGCAGTGGATGGGACGGGTAAGTTCCTGCAGCGTACAGAGAGCAGTGGAAATGTTCCTCTCCCTTGTGTTCATGATTCTGCGGCACTGATGCAGGTAATGGATCTGGAAGGGAAAAAGTATTTCCATGGCAAGTGCCATAGTCAGCTAAAAACTGAACAAGAAATGGTGTAATAAAAGTTTCCAAGATAAAAACAAGTACCAGGCTCTGTTCAGGACCCCAGGCACTGAGTACCAGGATCAATTCACTACCCCATATACCCCTTCCTGTGCCCTGAGACATGTCAAGGTGATGATGACTTGCTTGGTGTGCAGAGCATCTTCCTGCTGAGCCAGGGCTTCCTGAGGCGTCCGTGCTGCTCGGTGCACTGTAAGCAGGGTGAGGGATGGGGTGGCCACACTACACCAGCCTTACAGCTCGGTGGAGCTGCTTCTACAGCAAAGGCTGACAGGAACAGATTGGTGTTCAAGCTTCCAGTGAAGATGAAAGGATTGTCCAGGGCTGTGCCAGGCTGTCCAGGGCAGGGGGGGAGTCCCCGTGACCCCTGGAGGGGTTTCCAAGCCCCCCGTGGAGCTGTGGTGCTGAGGGCCAGGGGTCAGTGGTGCCTGGGCAGTGCTGGGGGATGGTTGGACTCCAGGATCTGAAAGGTCTCTGCCAGCCCAAAATGATTCAGTGATTCTATGCACGACTTACAGCATTTTTTTTAACAAGGTTTTTAATTATATTCCGCATTTTACTTCTATTGAAAACCACTCCTGTAAAACCTCTAAAGTTTGATACCTGCTGCATTTTGACAGCTAATATATTTGCCTTACCCAGAGAGCTGTTCCTGAATGAATATTCATACTGCGTATTCACGCTCAGGAGCCAACAAACTCCAAAGTTAATGTCAGATGAGCTCCTGCCTGTGCCTCTGATGATGATGCTGCTGCTCTCCTCTATCACCTGCCACACGGGCCTGAAGAGCCCCTGCAGCTCCCCGGCCACAGGCAGAGCAGCAGCAGCTCAACGTGCCAGGCTCTGCCTTTGTACCTGCAGAGCTCTCGCAGTCAGCCAGGGAGACGAGGCAGCGCGGAGAGGATCGTCATTTGCCTCCAGCACTGCCCTGCTTCTCCCGCAAGAGTCAGCTGAAAAGCTGCTTTGTTCTGGCGGAGGCACAGTTAGGGCAGCGGTGCCTCTCTGTCCAGCTCGTTCAGTCTGAAACAGATGCAAAAGAAGGGGGAAAAAATATCCCTGTGCAAGGGAAGCGCTGCGCTCCAAAGCCCAGCATCGTCCTACTTCAGTCGCCAGCGCTGAACATCACCAGTCCTTCCACCGAAAGCAGCAGCTGGAGCGTGGCCCTTGAGAGAGTGCAGCTGCTGCTTTCTGGAGGAAAAAGGAGCCGGAGCCGAGCCGAGGTCCATTTGCATTGCAGAGTTCCCCTGCGAAGGCAGCGATTTCCATGAGCTCCCATCTCGAGGAATTCTGCTCCGAGTCAGGGGAACACTCCAGTTACACTCAGCGTGTCTTTGTAGCACACAGAGAGCCGAGATGAGACAGGGCTGGAGAGAAGGCAGAGGAAAAATGACATACAAGAGGAACAGCAAAACCTAGAAATCGATTTACAAGCTGCAGCAACAATGAGGGCCCCTCTTCTGCCACCGCTTGCGTGTCCTGTGTCCTGTGTCCTGGTGTTCTCCGGAGCTCCGCGGCTGCAGCAGCTGGCGCAGCCTCTTGCTGTACCTGAGATGGAAATGGGTTTTGCTGTTCCAGCACCAACCAGCTGCCCTGGAAGGCGGCGGGAGGGGAGGATGTGGTGGGGATGGGAGCTGGGGACCAGCTCGTTGAAAGGACCCACAGCAGAGGACACAGAAGCAAAGGGGGAAGTGTGGACAGGACTGTGCCCACGCTGACCTTGAGTCACCTCATCCATGTCCCGGTGCTCATGGCTCCCATGGCCCCTTCAGGGCCATGGAGGCTTTCAGGAGCAGTGTCCGTGGCTCGAAGGGGACCCTCCATGGACCCTGGACGGGTGCTTTTCTCCGTGCCCGGCCACATCTCCTGTATGACGCTGTCCTTCCCCAGCAAGCCATAGGCACCCGCTGCTATGGCTCTGGGGTGGTTCTCCATCCCCTCCCCGCTCCTGCCCTGCAGCCACCACAGCTCTGATGGCCCCGAGAAGGGGCTGCTTTCACTGCAGCTCAGGCAGTGATCACCGTGGCCACTGGCAGGTTTCTTTTTGGTGCCGTGACCGTTGGATGTGGGTGATGAACCATCCTTTCCCTTTGGCCCGTGGAGTGGAGCATGCAGCCCTGCTTGTGGCACTCGAAGGCAGATGGCACTGGGCTGTCTGAGGGGGGTTTCCTGGCTCAGGTTTTCTGAGATTATCTAGAGAGTTTCCTTTCTGCTCTATCACAGGAAAAACTATTCCCAAAGGAATTTTTTTCTTTTTTTTTCACTGTGTATTTCTGGCCCTCTGGTCTCCTTCCTCACCAGACAACCTAAGTCCACCAGCACAGTGCTGCTCTTCTGGACTTGTGCCTCTTGCAAGCTCCATTGTCCCCAATACTCTGTCAGGGAGCTGCAAAGAAATATGTCCTGCTGCTTTAATGGTTTTTGTTTTGTTTTGTTTGTTTTGTTTCTTTCTTTCGGGTAAAGGTGATGGTTTGGTGTTTCTCTGCCAGACTGTGGGCAGCTCCGGCCATCGTGTCCATCCTGTCTGCCAACGTACCCGAGCTGTGAGCTTGCAGAGGCAGGAGCTCCACCCATGCAAGCCTCAGGTGCTGCCTCTGACACGGGGACAGATGAGACGTCTTCAGCCACCGGTGCCACCCCCGTGGGCTCCAGCCTTGCCACCACGCAGCCCTAACTGGAATGTGGCTGTTGGATGAGCTCAGCTTCTGTAAAGTTACCCCTGGACTCGCCACGATCCCGTTTCCTTTCCCTGGTGAAAGGTAAATGAGTCTCTGAGATTCTCCCCACACAGCCTGGCTGTGGTGACACAGCTGGGCGCTGGGAATGCAGAAGGGATTCTTCATTCCCTCCGGATTATTAATCTCCAGGGGAAGGGAAAAGGTTAATTTAAAAGAATGAAAAAAGAAATAAAAAAAATTACTCATCGTCAAGCTGAAAAAAAGGAAAGTGAACAGGAAGAATTTTGGCATTTATGGCTCTTGTTGTCATAGAAACTGAACTTAATATTTCCATCGAGCAATCCGTAGCGGTAACAAATACTGTACTTTAGAGCAGTGATGAATTAAGATCAACTTAAGATTTCCAATACATTGTCAAGCAGATCAAATGCTGGTTTATTTTATATTGCCAAGTTGTTATCAGAGTCCTTATAACCCATTGGTGATATATTTAAATGAAAGCTCCCTGGTACACGCAGGCTATTATTAGAATTGAGAGCGGCTGGGGGAGAGCTGTGACAATAGACTTGCCAAAGTTCTCAAATCTCCATCAGAAAAGGGAATGTCTCATGGAACACATCTCCGGTTTGCCGTCGCGCATCCTCCTACTGAGTGATCTGCAGAGAAAGGGCTCTGAGTGGTGGTGTGGCTCTTGAAGGCAGCTCCTGGAACAGGTTGGAGAGGGATCCAGCGTGGGAGCACTGGCCCCTTCTCTGGACAGCACAGCTCAGGACCTGCTGGTGTCTCTAGGCCCTTACACAGGCAATATTCAAGCAAGAAAGTGGCCAGTGCAGGACCCTGCTGAGGATGCTTTCCCTTCCTCCCGAGTGTGTGCAACCAGGGAACAGACTCGAGAGCCTGGGCACTGAGTCCAGAGCATGGTTCTTGTTGACGCTGTCAACAACCCACTGCCGGCTGTTGCCGGTAGGAACTCACCCTCTGCTGCCTTTAGTCTGAATTCTCGCTGGCTGAACCTTCTGCAGCGTTGGGGTTTTCATAGCTCAGAGCTCCAGGTACCTGTTTGGTAGGAGAGGAGAAGGAATCAAAGAATCATAGGAATGTCTGGGTGGGAAGGGACCTTTCAGGGTCTGCTGGTGCAACCCCCTGCAGGGAGCAGGGCCATCTGCAGCCAGAGCAGGGTGCTCAGAGCCCCGGCCACCTCCCCTGCAATGGGGACAGGGATGGGGCAGCCACCACCTCTCGGGGCGTATTCCATACGTTCAGCTCTCCAGCACCTGAGAATACCTACAGGATTTTCCTGGCGAGCTGCAGCAGGTTACCTGCCCAGCCAGGGTGTTAATATTCTGCTTTGATCACCCCATCGATCGCCCTGTGCTGCGGAGAGCCCGGTCCCAGTGCTCAGGACTTGTTTCTAATGGATGCAAAGCACACGGATTTAGTGCTGCTCATTCCACAGCTCCCTGCCCTGGGCAGCAGCGGGGAGCGGTGCAGCTCCGCTCGCCCCCACGCCCCGTCCTGCCCATTTACACACTGTCCTGGTACAGATTTGCTTGGAGAGTTCCACATTTTTCATATAACGTGAACCATGGAGCTGGAAAGAAATATTGCGGTGCTGAAGTGCTAATATATTTCCATGTCTCGGGTTTAAGGGCGCGTTTCCCGGAGAATAGAGGAGGCAATTGTTACTGTCATGTCTGATTTCCTTCCTGGAGGTGGAAGATGGAGCAAGATTTACTGGAAGTATTCCTTTCTGTGCCGAGAGAACGGATACATGTTAGTAAGTTGACAGGAAAGATGAATCCTCTCGTGCCAGTGCTGCTGTCCACTCTCCAATCTCCCTCTATAATTAATTAGCTGTCAGATCCGCTGAAACTCAAATAACAGATTACTGGGATGCGAGGCAAATTGGCCCTGAAATTAAGACCTGGGTTGGAGCTGCTCTTCTGACTGACCTTGCAACTCTTGATTATTGATTTTGGGTAATTTCCACCTGTTTAGGAAAACCAAGGATAAGGTGGGAGCAAGAATGACTCTTAAAAAGCTTCTTTCTGCCCGGTGTTCCGTGAGTCGAAGATCTGGGACGTAGGGCTGTGAGCTCTCTGCACTGCCGAGCTACGTTAACTGAAATATTTACTGCTCCTCTCTTTCGGAGCTTCAGAATGAAAATGAGGACCTAAATCTATTGTTTGTCCCTGCAGTAATTCATAGAGTAAAATACGACCCGAACAACGCAGCTGAATTAATAGAGCTGCTCAATCGCATTGCTCAGCTGCTTATTAAAACTGAAAACACCTTATGGACAAAACCACCCAGCTCTGGGTGCAGGGTTGCAGTAACCGCCGTAATCTCCTTTATTTTACTGCACAAAATAATTTCTTAACCTTGCATTTCTCGAATTAATCTCTGTCAACCTTTTGGTAGCTCTCCGAAAGCTTGCGCTGGGTGCTGCGGCTCCGGCAGCCCCCCTGGTGCAGCACGAGCACGATGCCAACGAGTTCTTTCGCCAGCAGGTACAGGCTCCTGACGTTCACTCGCTCC
>VWZY01010548.1:21761-36598 GCA_013399075.1 Chloroceryle aenea | reverse complement strand
AAGATGTTCCTGGGTGCAGGTTCAGACCACCTTTTCCTGTCAATAGCCCTTGCCTATCCCGATGCTTTTACATACTGAGTTTTCTATTTCAGTTCAAGCACATATTAGCATACCAACCTTTGTATGTTTCGTCACAGAGACAACAGGATTTAGTGGCAAAGTAAAAATAATTAGAATCATAAAACTCCTGAATCATACATCCTTCCTCACACTTGGCAGAAAGTCAGTTGTATCACATAAAGTAATACAGCTTGCTTTCCACTGCATCTTTCTCCTTTCTCCATTCCTACTATTTATGAATTCCATTATCTGTACAAAAACACTTAGTGCAGCTTTAGCAAACACCAGTCACGTGTCCACACTTCCATAGGAAAATTAATGGAAACACACCTAGCTCCTAGCCACAATCCAGAAAAAGTTTGCAAAGTGCCTTAGGTTCATAACACATTTCTAAGCATAGACTGCCCCTGTAAAGGGATTTGAGGTTGGGACATTTGCTTGGGTTGGGGTATGGAACTGCACCAATATAGAATATTTATTTTTAAAATACTTCTTATTCATAAGTCAAAACTAAATGGCGCATGCGAGGCATTTCTCATTACTAGTAATGAATGAATAGCCAAATAGTTATGTTCAGGTGTCATATAATGTCCAGGCTATTTAGACAAGTCCCTCTCAAATATGAATACATTGTGAATCCATGTTTTGTGCTTCCATTAAAAGGATCTTCTCTGCTTATAAGCTATTCTCTGAGATATCTCCTTGATCCTTTCTGAATTGTTAAACGGTACTCAAAGATTTTTTTGTTATATGCTACTCACACAAACATCCCATCGCTTCTAGAGAGATGAAGTTTTACTCCTGTCAACTCATTTGCTTACTGCCCATCGTTCGTTACTGCTCACGGACATCCCAAGCATGAAAGCTGAATGTCTGCTATATAAATATATATATGCTTTCCTAACTACACAGTATGGACATACTGAGGCTTATCCCTAAACACGTGCACGGGTGAACTTGTGCTGACTGTCCTCTTTAACTGTCTAGATTAGAATTCCCTTCTAGTACTAAATGCTCTTTGAAGTAAAATCTGTGAACATCTGTAATAATTGGAAGCAACAAGGTTTCCTCCTCTTTCATAATATCCAAAAGACAATAAGCAGATGACTAAGGAGAGGGGAGTCATTTAAGTTCTTGAATTATAAACCACTATTTGCAATATGGAGTTTATATACTGAAGATATGTTAAAGATACTTTTCAGTGCCTCTTCTTCATTTTTTTCCTCTGTTTCTGATCTTGATGTTTTAAGAGTTCCTTGTTTCCTGTCTTGATGTTTTAAGGGGTTTTTGTTTCCTTTTATTGATCTTCCTACACTAAAACCAAATTCAGCTGGAAGCAATTTATCATATGGGTGGGTGTTGGTTAACTAGACTGGCTGGAGGAGACAGCCCTGCATGTCAGCTTTTTCTATTAACAGTGTGTCTCTGGAATAAGCTGGAGACACAGGAAATTCCCTAAGACGTTTCTGAGGTAGAAACTCATTTTTCAGTGTTTTTTTTGGTATAACTTACCATAACTTAGACTACATAAGAGAACAGCACACAAACCCTTAGACAATAAGGTGTTGCTAATAAAATTTTCAGAGGCTCTATCACTCCTGGGCATATTTTTTGACAGCTAAAACCTACAATTTCTGTGTAACACCTTGGACGCAATGTGTATCTTTTTCCTTTTTCCTTTATCCATGGGAAGAGAGTGGTGAGGACAAGGAGCTACTGCAAGGTTTTATTGTAATACTGAATTTATAATTGTTTCATTTCTGACATATAGTCTAGGAAAATACCATAGAAAACAGAAATAAACACATACCACATTCTTTTACCTATAAAGGCCATCCTTCAGACTCTGAGCAAAATCTCCAAAGCTTAGACTTAGCAGCATTTTTTTAAGGAAGACATTGCTTCCATGCAAAAAATCTTCAGGCCAACCTACTGCAGAACACCTGTCTGTGCCTCATATATTGCATACATGTCCCTGTGTTATCAAGAACTGTGGTTTTGTTTATATAAATATATGTTTTATCATGGACTTAAATGTGAATTTACCCAGTGGTTTTATGCTTTTCTCAAGTATCACTTAAGGAACAAGAAACAACTTGAAGAACAAAACCACTGGTGGGGATCTTTTATGTCATGTGACACAATCGTCTTGGTTCTCTTCCACGTGGACTCATTACTAACAATGAGTGGGCTAGACTCTCACTCTGTACTTATAAACAGCATGCCCTATCAGTCATCAGCTAGCAGAGCTGCGTCTTATATGCATGTCCCCAATATCAGCTAGCTGTCTTGGCATCAGTGACAGACCCTCAGATTTTATTCAGACCTTACTAGGATAATCTCCTTTTATTTTTAATTAAGCATTTTCATTGATTTCTCAGCAGCCCAGTGTGTACCAATCTAGACAGCAGGATTGCAGATTAAAGGGAGAAATTTCCTGCTAACTTTAAGCTTCTAGACAGTTAGTACCTCTCACAAATCATGGCTGAATCATGATGTCCATGAAGCTGATTGTGTTTGAACTTAGTGCAACTGGAGGATGTCTTAGGGAGCTTCATATTAGAGCTGCTTTATTGGTGGAAAATAACTGAAGTCCTGGTGCTATTGCAGCTGAGTTTTTTGTTGTTCTCATGTCCCTAGTTTCACATGCTACTTCTTGTATCTCTGTCCAGGTCCTTTACTGACCACTTTCTTGTCCTTGTTGTAGGTTCTTACGGGCAGATTCAGACTTTTTGCCCGCCACATTATGCTGACGCTCAGAAGAATGTACAACACGGTGTTTCTTGCAGTGTGGGTCCTCCTTTTGAAGACTGCTTAGTTCCCACATCATTGGGCCAGGCAGGGCTTGGCATTTTCCATCAGACTTTTCCATCTCATTCTGATATTACAGGTAAATGACAGTTGAGGACTTTGTGGATGTCTGTGTATAGTTTGTGGACTTTCCGAGTCAGATTTATTTGAGTTGTGTATGTGAGTGGCACCTGTAATAACAGGTTTGACTCTTCACAAAGAGGAGATTGTTTCCAGTTCGTGGTTTAGATGGCATTGGAAACTAGTCACCAAGGGTCACAATAACATCTGGCCTGTGTGCAGATTGCACACCGTTGAGGGCTTCTCAAGATTATAATCTTGGGGTTCAGACAGTCACTAGCTCATGTATTTGCTGTGTGATATTTCTGCAACCTGTCCACTCCACTGTAAGTATTGTAGGAAGGACCTTAGATGATTCAAACCACTGATTTTTCTTTATCTAAGTTAGATTTTTCTGAGTCTTGAATTTAATTTATTTACTTTTCTGTGCACACTTGACTTAGTCTCTGCCTTGATGCAAACTACATGAAGGGGCTTACATGCTGCTTTGAGAGGGTGAAAGTTACCTCTGTGTAGAGGATCAGCACAAGTCAGTGGGCCTGAGTTTAGGGCCTAAGCACAATTGATTCCCAAGTCTTTCATTGTCCTTTCACATAGGATGATTTCACTTAATATTTAGGATGCTTTGAAATCTCTTTTACATCCCAGTCCTTCAGTAATGCATTAAAAAGCCAATGTACCCTTTAAATTCAAAGAGACATCTCAGAGTATGTAAAGGTGTAATCCAAAAGATAGGAAATTTTCTCCAAACAGTTTGTCATGTGCTTACTACTATAATTTGTGGAAGTCAGTCACTTGTGTGCCAGGGTCTGCTTTACAGAAAATTACTTCTACAATATTTATAGCCTCTAATCATATGTTTGGTATGATGAAATTTGATAATCAAGCATGAAGTTTATTTTTCAAGTTATGACAATTTTAGCACCCATTAAATGGGGAAATGTTAGCTGTGATGAAATCTGCTGTACTAATCACTAATTGTTTCTGACAGAACTGAAATTCCTCCCTTGGTAAGCAGTAAGTTGTGTAATTATTAATAACACTGAAGTTGGCTTTTTTGTTTTGTTTGTCTATTTTGTTTAAAGTAGTTTCTAATTCTCTGCGTAAGTATTAGGCCATTCTCCATTATATGGTTTTCATAGCTAATTATTTATTTTTGTATTTTTTCCAGCTTATGACTTTCCAGCGGGGTCCACAGGTATCTTTGGTGATTCAGCTCGCAGCATGCCAGAGGATAGCAGTTTCCTACAAGTAAATGCAGTGGATCGTTGCTCTACCCAGCTTTCTTCTGTCTATACTGAAGGCTAAAGTAATACAAATCTAGTTACAAGGACTTGATTCCATTTCATCTTGTCCTTCTGATATTTCTCTCTAAATTTTTTCTCTCCATAAAACTGCCATGTATGTATGGGGATATGGGTTGTATACATACACAATGGAGAGGGAAAAAAGCAGTCACCAAGCATTCATCATGTAATCGATCAGGCAACTGAGAAGGAGAGCATTTGGAGAAAGCAACCTTTCCAAAAACCTTGGCCAGTTGTTTCTTTTCTTTTCATCTGTGGTGCAGCAACTCTACATTTTTTTTCTTTCTTCCTTTTAATTTCTCAAAGGGAATTCGCAGACTGAATAAGAAAACTCCTTGTTGTCTGTAATTCTTTCAAGCTGAATGAGTGGATTTACTGAAGAACACAGCTTTAGAAAAATCTGGAAAAAGAAGAAAAACCAGAGCATACTACAAATATTTCAAAGACACACAGCTTTTTGCACAACCTGTTCACATGTGATGCTTCCAAAGTTAAACACACACCAGCATCAAAAAGGGAGAGAAATTAGACATATATCCTAGCACTACTCATTGGAGGCATTGGTGTGGCTTCTTTCTGGAGCCAAAGATCATTGGTACTGGATTTCTTACAGGCCTTGGTTTAGGTGTCTTTTCCTTCCTACTGTATTTTAAGAAATACGTCCATTGCTATTTTTTCAATATTCCTTCTGATCCATTGCTTTATGTAGTGAATAAGAAGGGTTAAATGCACTACATGAGAAGGTACGTGGAGTTTGTCTTTAATTAACATAGCTGCTAGATAAGTATGTTTTAACTTTCTATTGATTTCTAATTATATTGTAGAGCTTTATTGCTGTATGTACTGTAGTACTCCATAGGAAGATTTAAAATATTCGGTAGAAAAGATTCTTCCTTAACTTCCCAGATTTTTATAAAGCAATCTGTACTGATTCAATGACATTTTTGTTGCCCTAACATGTTTCATTTCCATAACACATTATCAAGAATAAGAGCTACTCTTAAATTTGCTCTGTTCCCTCTGGATATTTAGAGATGCAAACAGAACTGGTTTGGTGACTTTGATTTTTCTACTCAATGTCAGGCTCTGATCACTGGAATCAGTCCAAGATGCAAGCAAATGAGTTGCCCTTTCTGAAAGGTAGAAGGGTATGAGTTAAAACCAGTATTTTGCAGTGGAGATGTGTCATCGGCATGACCCTATATACCTTGGGAGCAATTCTTACATTGTCTGAGACTCAGTTTTTAGGTTATTAATCCCTGTTCATCATTTTGTGGACTTCTTACTGTGCAGTGTGCATCTTAATATTCTCATGACCTGATTTATTAAGAAGAACAAAAGTCCAAAGTTCATTCTTAGAGGCTAGACCATAACTATGCTTCTGAAATCACACATTTAGAAAGATTAATTTTAAAAAATGTTTATACAAACATTTTTTTATCCTGAGAAAATTTTGAGAGTCATTGAATTCAGTTTGAATCAAATTCATAATTGAATTTGCCATTAAGTTGCACAGATGAATTTATGTCCAGGCAATCTTTTGAGATTCTTATGCATGAAGTACATTCTTATATGCAGGCA
Organism: Chloroceryle aenea; assembly: GCA_013399075.1. NCBI lineage: Eukaryota > Metazoa > Chordata > Aves > Coraciiformes > Cerylidae > Chloroceryle > Chloroceryle aenea. The sequence goes on along the minus strand of VWZY01010548.1, from coordinate 30,779 downwards.
TATGTGCTTACACATTTAATGGAGAAATTTTCATCTAATAAATGCAAAGAATTTATGGATAAGCCATGCACATAAATGATGTGCAATAAAAAGTAATATGGCTTAAATACAGATAAGTCTGTACTAAATTCTTCCCAATTTTGTTCTACTTCCTTCTGATTTCACAGGTGAATGTGTCCCTCTGCTTCAGCGTGCAGTAGTATGTCTAGCTGTTTCTACGTGTGATTTGTATTGCATTACATGACCTCAGGCTTCCCTGCACAGCTATACATACACAGGCAAAAAGATAGTCCTTTTGCATTAATGTATTATCTGGTTTTGACAGCGACTTTTGCTATTTAATAAAGCTTTAATTTTGTGCTATCTTAAACCCCATTTTGTAGTCACTGCATATATATAACTTGGCTCAGTGGAAGTCATTAGGCATTCTGGACACTTCAGTTTCAAATGTGGAGGATTATGTTTTGTCCCACCAAGTAAGGGCAGGATCAGGCCCAGTGTGTACATAAGCATGTATATGCACATACATACTTTTGTGTATATAAATCCTTCAAGGTTTTTGTAACCACAAGGTTGTCTAGAATTTGTTGGTTTCTGTGTACAAAACTGACAAAGTCTGCTGACTTTGAGTCTATACCACCTTGATTTTTAAAACTTTTAAAATACTTTTTCTAGTATCTGAATGTACAAGCTGTCCAATAGTAGCTCATACATCATGAAAGATCCGGACCAAAGGGAAAGTGGGAATATAGAATTCAAAAAGGGTATTTGTAATTTAGGGGTTCATCAGTTACATTTAAAAAAGGAAATTTTGCAAGTTATTCATTCATGCTTTCATATATATATAATATATATATTTACAGCTTTATATGAGCCTTAATCTTAAAAAGAAGGAGCTAGAGTAGAGTTAAATTAAGCATGTGAGAGTGGGCTACCAGTCAGTAAAAGGTATGCCTTTGTTTACTTCTGTATTACACACAAAGAGGATTCTTCATGATTATTTCATTATTCTCTTTGGAGTCAGACTGACTTTAGGGGATCAGCTTATATCACTGAGGGCAATTATATAAAAAAGAATCATTTTGTCTCATGTATTTTGGATATTTAAATAGGGAATTGTGTTTCTCACATGCTGCAATGAAAAATGGTGCTTGTGAAACTACATAGCATAATGCCAGTTACTGACTTACAAATATTTGCGCCTCACTGATTTTTGTGTTGTTATTCTACTTGCTAGATTGTTAACTTTATAAAGGGATTCATACCTAAAGGATGAAATTATTTTAGGCTATGAACATTAAAAAATATTCTAGTGAAATTATTTACAATCATTCCTTTATACAATTCTCTTATTGGGTCTACACTGGAGTTTAAAATACAGTTTCAGAGCATGTGTGTTCATGTGTGCATGTATGACAGTGCATGTGTGTATGTAGGTGTCCCCTTCTCTGTATATAGACCCATGTTTATATACAGACATACACATAAGCATTATGGTTTACTGATACTGGATGATGAAGTGTTGCAGTATGGTGCTAAGGCCATCTGTAACACTGTATTTTATTTTTCAACTTTCTTTGAAGAGGTGTGAATGTGTACAAAAATTACATTTTAGCTGTTTGTATGATTTTTTTTCTTCTTTTTTAATATTTCCTAAGGACAGATAAAGCAAAAGAAAAAGACCACAATTTAAAATCAGCTGAGTGGGGGTTTATTTAAGAAAAAGAAATCCCTTTATTCTGTACAGAAAGTAGCATCTTGTGTAATACTTTTTACACAAAGCACTTTGATGAGAAGTGAAAGTGGGAGCATGTTTATCTTAAACCTTACAAAGTATTCTACATATTTATATATGCTTACATATACACAAAATAACTCCATTTGTCATACTGTATATTGGGCTGATATTTTCTCTAAAACTGTATCTGTTGAATTCCATGAAAATAAATTTTCATAACAATTAGTTACACTTTTCTCTTTACTACTATGTTTAATTTTGTGATTTGTTACAGTTATTTTTCATAAAATCATGCTATTTTTGTTCTGTTTCATAAAATTCTTTTTTATAAAAAAGGTAAAATTGAAAGATATATGTGCATGGTACAAAAGAAAACTGGAAAATAAAAACCTCAATCACCAGCAGAACCTCTTACTGTGAGATGCCTTTAAAGAAGACTGCTCCAGCCATTGTCCTTCACCATAAGACTACTAGCATTTGTGTAGATTAGTATAATTGGAAACAGTAAAAAAAAAAATTCTCAGAGATTTTGTCCACAGAATACTTGGGTCACAGTTTTAAGTCTGGATTTGATTATTGTTATAGTGAGGCTAGAGATTTGTAGAGATAAATGAATGCCTCAGTGTGTGTTTGCACCCTGGGTGGAGACACAAATAAAAGAAGAACATTTAATTACATTTTTGTGCTGTGATAATTTTTCTTGGCTCTTTGTTCATGTGGTTCTACTACACAACATGTAAAAAGGGATTTAGATTTTCTGTCTGGTTATTTCTAACATATACAAGCAATTAAGTTATTTCAGAGCATTTAATATAAGGAAAAGAGCATCACTTTTACTGTGAATTAGGAAAAATGCTAACAAAAGATAGAGAATTTGATGCATGTTAATTTGCACATTGTCCAAAACACATTCCATCATGCTTAGAAAATAAGAGGTTACCTTTTACCACACAAATAAATTAGACTAGAAGTATAAGGACAAAATCCAAACTAATAACTAAATAAAGTGAAAAGAAATCCTGTTATATGTTTGCAGAGACATTTGAAAATAAGGCTTCAAGCAGATATTACTATGAAATTACTAGCAAGGTTGACTCTGTGTCAACCATTAGCAGAACAAAAATGAGTAAACCCAAATTCACTGACTAGTAGAGACATAAGTTTAGTAGAGCTTTTCTAAAATCTACCTTTGCCCAGTGTATTCTTATTTACACTGAACCTTAATATGATGTTGGAAACTGAATTTTCTGAATTTCCTGAATCCTGCAAGCTACCGTGAAGAACTGAGAGTTGTTGAAATCAAGTGTTTCAGAATTCATTTTTCATTTTGATAGAGAGCCCTTAAGATGAGTCGTATGTAGGTTCCATATGCAATGGGGAGTAACATGATTTCAAATACCTCAAAGCCAGGTGCTTCTCCCTGGGTGCCTGAGTTTTTTGTTATGTCCTGCAAATCCTCCTATAGCAAAAGAGGGAAGTGTAGCAAAAAAGCTATCTGACAGCTATATTCCTCCAAAGAACATAAACTATAAATTAAAGTTGCCAGAGCAAAACCCAATTCTGAACCATCAGCATTTCTCATACGGTGGAAATTCAGAGTAGGGGCGGATGGTTACTATTTTGCTGCTTGTATGTAGTTATGGTTCTTCACATTCAGACTTCCTGTTTCCTACCTTGGAGTGCTTCAGCACCCAAAATAACAAATACATTTTGAATTACCTGATTTTTCAACTTTGTCTGTAAACAACTGTATGCTCCTCAAGAAGCAGCTTTAAAAAGCTTCTCCCATAATGGACAGTAGACAAATTCTTCATGACTGTGTATACTCACTTACTGAAACATACAGCTACAGGAAACAGAATGGTAAAATGAATATTACAGAATTAAAATTATTTGCTTTTCAAGGTTTCTGTCTCTCCTTCCAAAATGTTAATTTACATTTATCCTCTACCTTCCTTGAAACAATAATGTTCTCATTTAGAAAGCTAAGTATGAAAAATCATTCTACCACATCTTCCCATGCCACTTATAGATTTACAGCCTAAGTAAATTTCCCAGCAGTCAGTATCATTAATGATTCACAAATGAGATGGGCTAGTTCAGTGAACTGTAACAAAGAACGCCTTTCTATGTGTCTAGTTAAAAGCTCCAACATACCTTTGTTATAACTACAAACTGCAAAACTCATGCATGGTTGCGACTAGCTACACAGTATAAAGCATTGCAAGTACATCTAGGTAGACAGAAGAAAATGTAACTATTTCCTTTAGTATCATGCATTTTTCACTTTTGACTAAACATGCACTTGAGCCTGCCAATCAGTGGGCATACTGCAGGCTTGGCTACACCTGTAAATCATCCTACTTCAGCTATTGCAGGAATGGACACAGGGAGGGTGATTAAGCTCATGAAGACCAGGGTGACCTGGCCTCCTCCCTCCCTGAAAATTCTCTGAAAATTCCAGCACAGATCTTCTGGAAAAACACAAAACAAACTTGCTGATAGTACTGGGGCTGACATATTTAGAATCACAGTAACAAGGCTGGCATCACTGTTAATTTGTTAATCCACTGCTTTGCATAGCACATAGTTGTAATTATGATGCTTCTATCTCTGGTTGGAGGAAAAGATATTTTGCTTTAATGGAAGTTAAATTATTAGTGTCTGAGTGATGATTCTAGGCAAAAATTAAAGCAGTAATACTGGACCAGCTTATCCTTAATGGAAGTGGGAACAGTATTATATGTCACCATTATTGCACTTAACCTTTAGTCATGTTCAGTTAGACTTGTTACCCAATAAGGAGTCCAAACATTTCTCCAAAATGGAGATTTTTTTTCCTCTGGAAGCTTAAAATCTGTGGAAGATGCTTTCTATCATACACATATTTTTGAAACTCTTCTTCAGAAGTCAGAGTGCTCGGTGAAAGTTGTCTAGTTTCAATGCCAATTTTGTCTTTTGTGACTTTGTTAAGACAGTCCACAAAAGCATTAAATATGGTAACAATTTTGTGATCTACATGCATGCGGAATAGAAAATGTATTAAAATGATTCAACTAATTTTAGAGAACCTGCTGAAATAGAATCTGCCCAATACCAGAAATTCATTTCATAATTACTCAAACGAAAGCTGGACCAACATTTACAATATAGTGAGATTACCTGACTAATGGAAATGCTGCTTAGAGGTTGAACCAGAAATTAAAAACCTGCTGTGGCACACTTTCTTGTTGCTACAATTTTTTGACGACTTGCAGTTGTGTGTTTCAGTTACCCAAGAGCCCTTTTTCACTGTAGAGACTGGTAGATGATGAATTTGTTCTGGCATTTGGGCTTTTCAGCTTGGTGGGCTTTCTTCATGGAAACTATTCTATAAACATTGCTGAGCAAACCTACTTTGAATAAAGGCAGAGGCATTTTTTTGATTTTTAGCTAGAAGGACTTAGGTAATAGTGGCTCCATTACATTTACTTTATAATTTCTTCTTTGATCCCTAATCCCAGCATGACAGTCAATGAGGCTGTGCTCAATGGCTCAAAGGACAAAAAGAATTGAGCTTGCAATCCTATTGTACCTCATTTTACTTTCACATTACTATGTAACCTCCAACAGGACATTTAACATACAGGAACAAGTTGAAGCCAAACTGCTTGGTCTGATCAGTTTTTCTTGACTTATTGATAGAATTGTTACTTTCAGTGTATGAATTATGCCTTTATGCAAAGTTATTGTTCAAGTCATCACACACGATAAAGGCTGTTAGTGGAGAAACAAGGGCCTTAAAATATAGTATATCCCACCAGAAAAAAAATAACAAACAAGATCAAGGGGACTCTGTATCCTCCCCACACTATGCAGAAGGCAGCAACTTAAAGGAAAGGAGTCAATGGAGGGAAGTCCATACTTGGTGTGACTGGTAAAGCCCCTCCTTGCCTATGTCACCTTCCCAGCTACCTCTTCCCAACCACCTCTACGAGGAAGAAAAGACAGATTATAGTTGTAAGTGGCTCCATTCTGAGGGGAACAGAGAGTCTAATGCTGGACAGAACCTCCTCCTAGGAAAGTCTCCTGCCTCCCAGGAGCTCAGGTTAAGGACATCACTAGGAAACTTCCTAGCTTGGTATTATCCTCAGACTATTACCCATTACTGCTCTTCCATGATGGTGGTGATGAAGCACAAAGCATAGTCCAAGATCTGTCAAAAAAGCCTTCAGGGCCTTGGGACAGTTGGTGAAGGAATCCAGAGCACAGGTAAATTTTTCCTCTCTCCTCCCAGGTGCAGACAGCAAAATTAGAAGGAACAAAGGAACTCAGTCTATCAATGCATGCCTCCATGGCTGGTGTCACTGCCACAGTTTTGGGTTTCTTGGTAATGGGAAGGCTTACATGGCACCAGTCCTGTCTGTGTCAGATGGGATTCACCTATCACCAAGGAGGAAGAGCCTTTGCTCAGGAGTTTTTAGGGCTCACCGACAGACCTTGTNCTGGACAGAACCTCCTCCTAGGAAAGTCTCCTGCCTCCCAGGAGCTCAGGTTAAGGACATCACTAGGAAACTTCCTAGCTTGGTATTATCCTCAGACTATTACCCATTACTGCTCTTCCATGATGGTGGTGATGAAGCACAAAGCATAGTCCAAGATCTGTCAAAAAAGCCTTCAGGGCCTTGGGACAGTTGGTGAAGGAATCCAGAGCACAGGTAAATTTTTCCTCTCTCCTCCCAGGTGCAGACAGCAAAATTAGAAGGAACAAAGGAACTCAGTCTATCAATGCATGCCTCCATGGCTGGTGTCACTGCCACAGTTTTGGGTTTCTTGGTAATGGGAAGGCTTACATGGCACCAGTCCTGTCTGTCCCAGATGGCATTCGCCTATCACCAAGGAGGAAGAGCCTTTGCTCAGGAGTTTTTAGGCCTCACCGACAGACCTTGTAACTAGAATTGAAGGGGGAAGGGGACAATATTAGTTGGCCTGTGGCAAACTGTAGGATGATACATGAAGGTCTGAGAGACTAGTTGCTAGTGAGGACCCTCAGCCTGTTGCTCTGAGGCATCCTGGGTACATTGCTGGACACCTGAATTTTACAGAATGAGCTGAGGGCTCCTGAAGCAATAGGAACCAATAGAGAAACAACACTGAAATACCTCAAAAGAATTAAGGAGTGTTCCTCTAAGAACTTGCTGACAGACCAGTTAAATGCCTCTACACAAGCACACACATGGGCAACAAACAGGAGAAGTTGGAAGCTATCATTTTGTTAGAAAACTACAACCTGGTTGCCATTAATGTAACTGGGTGGGATGAATCCCATGACTGGAGCGTGGCCATCAATGGCTACAGGTTGTTCAGAAGGGATAGGCGAGAGAGGAGGGGCTGGGGTGTTGCCCTTTATTGCAAGAAATGGACAGGAGTGTGAAGAGCTGTCCCTGAAGAATTGACCATGAGCCGGTCAGAAGCTTATGAGTATGAAGCAGAGACTGAAACAACAAAGGGAACCTTTTGGCTGGTGCCTACCACAGGCCACCCGATCAAAAGAAGCCAATCAAGGAAGTCTTCTTAATCCAGCTACAGAGGCTTTGTGCTTGCAGGCTCTCATCCTGCAGGGGGACTTCAGCCACCGTGACATCTGCTGGAAAAGGAGCATGGTGAGCTGTAGGCAATACAGGAGAGTCCTGAAATCCACCGAGGATAGTTTACTAAGCCAGGTAACAGGCAGCCCTACCAGAGAGGATGAGATACTGGGTCTGATGGCCACCAAAACAAGTGAGATAATTGGTGACATCAAGACAGGAGGCAGCCTGGGCTGCACTGATCATATGCTGGTGGAGTTGACAGTCCTGAGGGATATGNGAATTGAAGGGGGAAGGGGACAATATTAGTTGGCCTGTGGCAAACTGTAGGATGATACATGAAGGTCTGAGAGACTAGTTGCTAGTGAGGACCCTCAGCCTGTTGCTCTGAGGCATCCTGGGTACATTGCTGGACACCTGAATTTTACAGAATGCACTGAGGGCTCCTGAAGCAATAGGAACCAATAGAGAAACAACACTGAAATACCTCAAAAGAATTAAGGAGTGTTCCTCTAAGAACTTGCTGACAGACCAGTTAAATGCCTCTACACAAGCACACACATGGGCAACAAACAGGAGAAGTTGGAAGCTATCATTTTGTTAGAAAACTACAACCTGGTTGCCATTAATGTAACTGGGTGGGATGAATCCCATGACTGGAGCGTGGCCATCAATGGCTACAGGTTGTTCAGAAGGGATAGGCGAGAGAGGAGGGGCTGGGGTGTTGCCCTTTATTGCAAGAAATGGACAGGAGTGTGAAGAGCTGTCCCTGAAGAATTGACCATGAGCCGGTCAGAAGCTTATGAGTATGAAGCAGAGACTGAAACAACAAAGGGAACCTTTTGGCTGGTGCCTACCACAGGCCACCCGATCAAAAGAAGCCAATCAAGGAAGTCTTCTTAATCCAGCTACAGAGGCTTTGTGCTTGCAGGCTCTCATCCTGCAGGGGGACTTCAGCCACCGTGACATCTGCTGGAAAAGGAGCATGGTGAGCTGTAGGCAATACAGGAGAGTCCTGAAATCCACCGAGGATAGTTTACTAAGCCAGGTAACAGGCAGCCCTACCAGAGAGGATGAGATACTGGGTCTGATGGCCACCAAAACAAGTGAGATAATTGGTGACATCAAGACAGGAGGCAGCCTGGGCTGCACTGATCATATGCTGGTGGAGTTGACAGTCCTGAGGGATATGGTTCAGGCAAAGAGAAAAGTTAAGACCTTGAATTTTAGGAAAGCAAAACTCCACCTGTTGAAGGAGTGAGTCAAGAGGACCCCCTGGGAAACTGCCCTTGGGGACAAGGGAGCAGAACAGAGCTGGCAGATCTTAAGGACACTTTCCACAGAGTGCCAGAGCTCTTGACCTGGAGAAGAAATCAGAAATCTTTCTGTAAGAAATCAGGCGACAAAGTCAAGAGACTGTTGTGGCTGAGTTGAGACCTGCTGGTCAGACGAAAGGGCAAGGAGGAAATAAACAGGCAGTGGAGGCAGGAATGGGTATCCTGGGAAAAGCATAGGGACACTGCCTGTTGTGTAGGGTAGGGGTCAGAAAGACCACAGCAAAGAATAATAAGAAGGGCTTCTGGAGGTACGTCAGCCAGAAAAGGAAGGTCAAAGAAGGGGTACTCCTCCTGATGAACACTGACTGGAAAACTGGTTACAACAGACAAGAAGGCCACTGAGGTACTCAACATCTTTTTTATGTCAGTCTTCACT
>VWZY01010548.1:2019-21088 GCA_013399075.1 Chloroceryle aenea | reverse complement strand
GAATTGAAGGGGGAAGGGGACAATATTAGTTGGCCTGTGGCAAACTGTAGGATGATACATGAAGGTCTGAGAGACTAGTTGCTAGTGAGGACCCTCAGCCTGTTGCTCTGAGGCATCCTGGGTACATTGCTGGACACCTGAATTTTACAGAATGAGCTGAGGGCTCCTGAAGCAATAGGAACCAATAGAGAAACAACACTGAAATACCTCAAAAGAATTAAGGAGTGTTCCTCTAAGAACTTGCTGACAGACCAGTTAAATGCCTCTACACAAGCACACACATGGGCAACAAACAGGAGAAGTTGGAAGCTATCATTTTGTTAGAAAACTACAACCTGGTTGCCATTAATGTAACTGGGTGGGATGAATCCCATGACTGGAGCGTGGCCATCAATGGCTACAGGTTGTTCAGAAGGGATAGGCGAGAGAGGAGGGGCTGGGGTGTTGCCCTTTATTGCAAGAAATGGACAGGAGTGTGAAGAGCTGTCCCTGAAGAATTGACCATGAGCCGGTCAGAAGCTTATGAGTATGAAGCAGAGACTGAAACAACAAAGGGAACCTTTTGGCTGGTGCCTACCACAGGCCACCCGATCAAAAGAAGCCAATCAAGGAAGTCTTCTTAATCCAGCTACAGAGGCTTTGTGCTTGCAGGCTCTCATCCTGCAGGGGGACTTCAGCCACCGTGACATCTGCTGGAAAAGGAGCATGGTGAGCTGTAGGCAATACAGGAGAGTCCTGAAATCCACCGAGGATAGTTTACTAAGCCAGGTAACAGGCAGCCCTACCAGAGAGGATGAGATACTGGGTCTGATGGCCACCAAAACAAGTGAGATAATTGGTGACATCAAGACAGGAGGCAGCCTGGGCTGCACTGATCATATGCTGGTGGAGTTGACAGTCCTGAGGGATATGGTTCAGGCAAAGAGAAAAGTTAAGACCTTGAATTTTAGGAAAGCAAAACTCCACCTGTTGAAGGAGTGAGTCAAGAGGACCCCCTGGGAAACTGCCCTTGGGGACAAGGGAGCAGAACAGAGCTGGCAGATCTTAAGGACACTTTCCACAGAGTGCCAGAGCTCTTGACCTGGAGAAGAAATCAGAAATCTTTCTGTAAGAAATCAGGCGACAAAGTCAAGAGACTGTTGTGGCTGAGTTGAGACCTGCTGGTCAGACGAAAGGGCAAGGAGGAAATAAACAGGCAGTGGAGGCAGGAATGGGTATCCTGGGAAAAGCATAGGGACACTGCCTGTTGTGTAGGGTAGGGGTCAGAAAGACCACAGCAAAGAATAATAAGAAGGGCTTCTGGAGGTACGTCAGCCAGAAAAGGAAGGTCAAAGAAGGGGTACTCCTCCTGATGAACACTGACTGGAAAACTGGTTACAACAGACAAGAAGGCCACTGAGGTACTCAACATCTTTTTTATNCTTTGTGGTGGTTGAGGAATTGATTGGATGGCCACATCCAGAGAGTAGTGGTCAATGACTCAATGTCCAGATGATAGAGGAATAGATTGAGGAATCCTGGTGTTCCTGAATGAATGGCAGGAACATGTGACCAAGCAGGTCAAGGAAGTGATTCTTCCTCTCTACTCTGCTGTGGTGAGACCCCGCCCAGAGTACCGTGTCCCGCTCTGGAGTCCTCTGTACAGAAAAGACTTGGACATGCTCAAGTGGGCCCAGAGGAGGGCCACAAAAATTATCATAGTGATTGAACACCCCACCTGTGAAGAAAGGCTGAGAGAGTTGTATTTGTTCAGACCAGAAAAGAGAAGGCTCTGGGGAGACCTTATTGAGGCCCTCAGTATTAAAGAAGGCTTATAAGAAAGATGGGGACAAACTTCTTAGCAGGGACTGTAGCAGCAGGACATGGGGTAATAGTTTTGAATTTAAAGAGAGTAGATTCAGATTATAAATAAGGAAAATATTTTTTACAATTTGGATGTTGAGACACTGGCCTGTGTCATCCAGAGAGGTGGTAGATGCCCCATCCCTGGATACATTCAAGGTCAGGTGGGATGGTGCTCTGAGCAACCTGATCTAGTTGAAGATGTTCCTGTTCATTGCAGGAAGGATCAGACTAAGTGACTTTAAAGGTCCCTTCCAACCAAATTATTCTATTATTTTGTGAAGTTTGGCCATTTCTGCTGGCAGATACTTAGGATATTGGTGCTGCCCTAAATTTTATGTCCTGCTTGAGAGTAATACTCCAGTCTAAATTAGAGTTGAAGTTAGGGTTTAACCTAAAAGCAAAAAGTCATCCCTGACATGTCTAGGTGCTTTTTGTAAATTTTCTCAAAAAATAGCACAGCTAGGTCACCTGAGGGCAGACACAGAATTTCTATCCAATTACTTTATAGAGTTTAAGCTAATTGTGGAATCAAGCTCAATGCTGTTAGAAAAACCCAAACAGAATAAGCAGTCTTATGCTGCTCTTCACAAAATCCACTAATTAACAGTGGTCCTATGAATGGAAAAATTATGCCTCCTTGCTTGCTTAGTATGTCAAGTGTGGCATGCTGTGTCATAGTATCCTAGCTCTGCTGAGAATGGAGTTATAAACACATAGGTCTTTAAAGACTGCAAAGAAGATGATAGATATATAACATATCTCTCCACTTGAAAACAGTAACATTAAACCTGCAATGAAAGTGTCCTAATAATGTGATATAAATTGCAAACAGGGATACAGGCAAACAAACTTAACAGGAGTGAACAGTGTTCTGCAGTGTCAAAGAAAGCCAACAGGATGCTGGGCTGCATTAGCAAGGGCATCACCATCAGAGTCATTATCCCACTCTACTCCATGCTGGTCAGACCACAACTTAAGTACTGTGTTCACTTTTGTTCACCACTATACAAAAAAGGTGGGAACAGGCTGGAAAGGGTCCAGAGAAGGGCCATGAGGATGATCAGAGGACTGGAAGACCTGCCATATGAAGAAAGGCTGAGAAAACTGGGTTTATTCAGCCTCGAGAAGAGAAGGCTTAGGGAAGACCTTATTACCATGTACCAGTACATAACAGGTGGTTACCAAGAAGATGGAGATGCCCTTTCTACAAGGAGTCACATGGAAAAGACAAGGGCTAATGGGTACAAGTTACTCCTGAGGATATTCCGACTGGACTCCATAAGAAAACTTTTCACAGGTTCCTTGTAGTCTACAAGACCTTCCAGTGGTGGTTTTTTATCTTTTAAATTTGTCTTACCTTGATTTTATGCTCACAACACTTAAGACCTTTGTTACAATTCCATGTAAACCCTCAAGCAGATTCTCCATGGCACTTTACCATATGTACCTGTCAATAACAAGTTGCCAGGGTCATGAAACACTACCATTTGGGCACTGCACAGTTGTACAGCCACTCTCCCCTGACAAAACTGACAGCACAGACTACACTGCAAAGGAGAATTTTTCATTCACTCTTTCCTATTCTTTTATACCTTTCTGTTCTTTGTCTCAGCTTTTTTGTGAGAGAACAGATACCAGGTATGTAGTCTTCTTTGGTAATGCTATGGCAGTTACTGAATACACTGAGATTCACTGTCAAGCTTACAGGAAATTGGGGAAAAACTCACCCCAAGGTCAGGAAGAATGTCTGTTATCCTTTCTTCCAGTTTTTTGATAGAGTGGCGGATAAGAGAAAATTCTATAGAAAATTGACATAGAAATGTTAAATTTATTTCAGACACCATTTGCACTGAAGTGAAAGGAGAGTGATTCTGCTAAAACCTGTAGAGAGAAACCATGTCACAAGCATGAATACCAAATCAGGCCTAGTAAGTGCCACAGTAAAAGCTCATCTAAATTTCATATACTTGGGTTTAGGTGGAAAGGAGAGAAGAAGTGAGTAATGCAATTTTCTTGCCTCTCAGGGCTGCTACTTACTAGATTATGTGTGGGTCTGTAAAATGTTGGAATTAATCCTATAACCTTACCTCATCTTGCAAGCATTTAACAAAGGCACTATTCTTGAACGCTGGGTTTCGACTAATTATCAGAAGTGAGAGAAAAGGGCACAAAGAGCACCTGACATGATGCCATGTTAATAATACACCCAGACGTCTAGGATAACGTAAGCTTTCTGTGCGACGCTTCCTGAGCTCAAAAAAATAGGCTTTTATTTCTCAGCAAATGAGGTGAAACACTTGATGAAAAATGGCAGCTAAGAATCGTGATAGAGGTGTGTCATCTGTTTGTACATCATTTAACCTGTGTAAGTGTGTAAAGACCTGTTGATGCAGGATTGTATTTTACATGTAAAGATCAGGAGGCTCCTTGCTTCACTGAGTCTCCTTCCAGATTCCAGTAATTAATTCTGCAAATTGTACCTGGGAATTTCAAACATGCATCTTTGCACAGTGACATAATGTAATGGTGTGGAAGGGCACTTCAGAAATAACATTATGAAAAGGTATGCCAGACCACACTTCTCCAAGAGGTCACATTCTTAATGAATTCTTTAGATAGTATAAATGTGATGGCCCCAAAAAATATATGAACGCCATAGCTGGGAAATATTGAAAATCTGAATCAAGTTATGCTCCAGACCTTGTCAGAGCAAAGATTACACCCATTTGTGAATCTGCATTTACTGAGGACACATTAGAAAGACACTTGCTCAGATTATCCTCTGGACTTGGTGTCATTATAACAAGGTCAACACTATCAAGCAGCTCTAAAAATAACAAAGCCAACTTTTATGAGTTACTGATGTTACTACAACTTAGAAGATGAGGAAAGCTCAGGGAAGGTGGTGAGTGTACTAACTACTCTTCAGTGAAGGTAAACAAATTCTGTTATGGAATAAGATGTTGAAACAGTAAAACCTACTGTCTAAAATGCAGGAACTGAGTGAAACAAGCTTGAGGTTCTATCCCTTCCATCTGGCTGCGGCAAGAGGAGAACACTGAAAAAAGTAACAGCGGGTTCTGCGTAGGTTTATTGCATTTACTGAGGAGGGATCCAGGCTCCATACATACCTGTTCCCTTGGTGTCATCATTTTCTAGAATACTCTTGGGAATGTCAGGAAAAGTATCTTCATGCCCTTATCAACTCCAGGGACTCTCATTCTTTGTTCTGGAAAACAATCTAAAAAGCATCCACAACAAAGACAACAAAAGTCTCTCTGAGCTGATACTGGCTACTGAGTTACTTCAAAGCCATGCTGAAAACAAAAAGTGAAATCAGCGACAGACATGTTTCCAGCAGCAGATCAGCTGCTTTTGTTTGTTCTGCTATACAAGGGATTTTATTACTTTACATAAAAACAGGAAAAAAGGTGTACACAACACCAAAAGGGAAGATATGGCCTGAATCAGCTTCAGAGGAACAGTCCTGGTAGCATGTGGCAGTTGCACAAGACATATGAAAATTTATAAATTATTTTTAAAGTCCAATTTCATCCCAACCCAAATAACCTTGCTGAGTCACAGAATTCCAAGAGACTGCCATCACTCCTGAAACTGTTGATGTGCATCATCAAACTGGTATGTGATCTTTCTAAATTTGATGATCCTCTCAGCCCTGAGTACTGCTTAACAATGATAATTTTTCCTCTCTATGCTTCATGGTCCTGGTTTTGCGCTAGGTTATCTAATTTTGAATTGGTGTCACTCTATCTGTTTCCACAGAATTAATTTTATGGGAAGACATAGACTGCTTGTTTTTAGCAGGCAGGTGTTGTGTGCTTTATTGATGTTTGAAAGGTTGCACTGATAATAAGATTTTGAAAATTAATATGGTATCTATGTAGACTGATAGACAGAAAGATTCATTTTCCTTTTCACCAGAAATGAAAATAGAATACAGCAGTACAGGGCAAGGTGTAGTCAAACTTTAGGAGATATCTTAAAATGAGATCATAGGATTTTTTTTTCCTTTCCATGTTAGGCTGGTACTGACCATGTATGTACTTTTTTAATGAGGGCAATTTTATCCCACAGCAGTTTCTCAGAAGACCCTCAGAGCTAGGCTGACATAAATCAGTATTAGCAGAGTCAGAATCAGGCATTCAACCTCAGAAGGAGACTGTGCTAGAAAGGGTATGCAGATCTACATTATGGGAGTGCTGACTCTAAGGACTCAAAAGAACACTCTACCATAAAAAGTTAGATGAATTTTGGTCTTTAAGATGCCTAGTGGAAGTCATACTTTGCTCTCATAAACTTATCTTGATGTTATGGATAAGAAGATAGGGAGAGCATAAAGAAACTTAAACTACTTGTAAGAAGATGCAGTGTCACTTTCTTTAATTTCCAAAAGCATACCTGCCACTGGAACATACAGCAGCATAAGGTGACTTAAAAGTGATTGAAGTGAGAAATTTATTGTTTAGTAGTCTTAAAAAGTGAGATGAAGTGAGGATAATATGGGTTTATTTCCACTGTGAAGCTGCAGTGAAGTCTGGACTGACATGATTTATGTTCCTAAATTCAGCTAAGAAAGAGACCACATAGCAAAACTGCTAGTAATTTCTCCTCAGAGACAAAGGCCTCTTTTCTTGGTCCCTTTTTATTTTTTTTAAATTAGATCCTTAGGTGGAGATCCCTTACCTTATATTTCTTCTCAAATGTTACACCAATGGAAAACAGCCCCTGAAGTAAGCACCAGAAGGAAGCTTCGTGAGTCATACACTTCATGGCTAATCATTAATCCCATTTTAGTGATCACTGTTTGATAACAGTGCTATGTGTAAATAATTCCCTTGGAAATGCTGAAACTATTTGCAAAGGGCATTTTTCATCTTTGTCTCCTATCCATTAACTGTAAGCTAAAAGGATTTGAAAAGGCAAATGCCAAATCTGATGAATTCTCACTGTGTCAAAATCTCTGTAACAGAGAGATTTAGAAAGAGCCATAGCTGCTGCTGAATATTCACGTAATGCTTCTTGGAGAAGAATTTAACACAATTATTTTTTCTAAGAGCTGTTTAGATTTCATTCCAGGCATATTCTTGCACAGTTTTACTGTAAGCTGTGCAGACTGTCTGCATGTATCTGTAGGATGGCAGCAACTGGAAGAGAATGCAAAGATAAAAACTCCAATATGCCAAGTTATGGAAAAGTGTGATTTTTTTAACTGAAATTTTGGGCTGTTTTGAGCCATGATAAGCTGTAGTAAAACTGGGTCCAGCTTTCAGAACTCATGCATTATGCATTCTGACCTCACTCCAAAACTTCCAAGAAATTCTGGATTTTTATTTTATCTTATTATCCCACACAATAAAGGCTATTATTTTTTGTCTCTGTTGTAGTTTTTGAACAGTTGTAACTATTCAGAAGCACATATTTGCAATTGTTGGCCAAGTACACTTAACATATTTTTCTCAACAATGAAGGATGTTATTCAAGTTGTAATGGGAGATTCGTAATTTTTATTGTCAAAAGCCTCACAGAAGTTTTTGACTTATTTTACTATCATTGGTCTGTAAGCATAACTCATGATGACTAAGGTCTGAGGCTAAATCCTCCCCTAAACTTGGACTAGTTTAATTGCAATGGCCTTTCCCTGATTATAGTTGCTTTCTACTCACTATTTACAACTTTTTAACGTTTAGTCATTTAAACCACTTGAATGGAATTACATCAGTTCACTGTTTTATTTCACTGATTTTTTTCTTGGTGCAGATCTTAACTCCTTCCCACATTTGCAGTTTCCAACAGAAGAACAAGACAATAGATATCACAGAGAGTTTCTGTAATAATAGAACCTTGGATCAAACTTTTGTACTCTGCTCTTTTACTCTTCTTAAACCTTTTAACAGCTATTATCAATCTGTCTTTATTATAAGAGATGTTCAATTTCCTTGTGAGAAGAGGACAACATTTTTATTTGGGAAAGAAAAGGAAAAGATTTAAAAAGCAACAAACTCCCCCACTTTTGAGGAAATATAATACATTAATCATTAAACAAAAAATAAGATGTAAATGCTTAGATTTAAAATCCCTAAACAATTTTGTCCTGGAATACACTGAAATACTAAATAAAAATTCTCTCCAGTGTTTGATTTGCCTCATGCTTCTTTTACCTCATTCAGGAAGATTGTAACAGTTCAGTGGTTAAGAAGCTATTTACTAAACACCATACTGGCTTTTTTTTTGGTGGTAGTTGACTTTACACCATGAAGAAAAACATGAGAAAACAAAGAAACTTCATCTTTTCACATAAGACTTACTTACTGATAGTGTTTTCAAAGTGTATTTCTGGCATGATTTTATGCCTTGTAGAGTGGTAATGCCCTGTGGTTTGATCCATGGTTAAGATACTAAAATGCACTTGTACAGGCCATAGTTTAGTATGTGAATAGCTTCAGAAGGAATGCAAGCTGTCTTAAGGTCATGTAGGGTAGAGCTGTCAGTAAGTGGAAAATGTCTAGGTTTTCCTTTAAAAGTAAAACAAACCATTAGCTCACTTGGTCTAGGTCTGTTCTAATATCACTGTAATTACAATAGGCTCAAACAGCCTTCCAAACACACTGCTTCCTGCTAATGTGTTTTTTCATCTGCTGTAAAGTACCTCAGAGACTGGCCCTGGACAATTTCTACGGTGAAGAATCCAGGGTGGACCTGCTTGCTGTGACTGAAATTCTGTTCTTGGCCCACTTGCCAGCCTCAGGATATCCAGTGACCAGTGGCAGGCAAATACCACATCTCAAAGTCTTCCCTGGATAATCTCTGAAAGGAACAGCCCATGGCAGATAAGTTTTGTCAGGACCCATGAGTCAGACCATATTCAAGCTATATCAGTATTCAGAATTATTGATTACAATTCCGTATTCTAAAAATATAGTGTTATTAAAATATAGAATAAAACCTTTACTGGATTTGAGAATTGTCTGGGTTTCAGGACACTATCCAATGATGTAGGATAGATCCAGAGCAACCAGAAACAGCTGTCTAAGTGGGGACTTTTCTGGCTG
The DNA here is from genome assembly GCA_013399075.1 of Chloroceryle aenea. NCBI lineage: Eukaryota > Metazoa > Chordata > Aves > Coraciiformes > Cerylidae > Chloroceryle > Chloroceryle aenea. Next base: position 12,173 of record VWZY01010548.1, on the reverse strand, counting down.
GATAAAATGGAAGCAGGCATCAGTAACAGAAACCCACAGGTACAAGTTCTTCTGAATGGAGAAGCAAGCAATGTGGCAAGCAGACTCTGATAAAGGTATCAAGACTTGGTTTTTTTTTCTCTGAATTATAACTCGTCATACTATGATGCACCTTCACTTCCATGAAATAAAACTGAATGACAGTTTTCAAGCAAGCAGGCAGCTTTCTCTCACTGAACACCTTCATGAGTTTGACTCCTGGTTGTGACCTAGTGACTCCAGCTAAAAAGTATTTACGTTTAATCTCATTCTCCAGAAGCTCAAGCTTATCACATTTTCCCTTCATTGTATCAATGGGGAAAACTTATTTAAATTTTTTCTTAACTTTAGTTTTCTCTTCTCTTTGTTCGCTGAATGGAACATCTCCTGGAGCTATAACTGCGTATCAGAGATCAATGAAACATATTCCCAGGGTGTTGAAGAGATTATTGGAAGTTTTGGCCATGAAGTTGGAAAATCTTGTTTAGCAGGTTTTTTAGTTGTCAACCTTGCATTGCCTATCACAAAAGGGAAGTCCAGAAAGACTTTAAACAAGAAAGAAACAGATTTTTTCAAGTAATAGTAAATGCACAATGTAAAAAAAAAAACAAACCCACACCAAAAAAAAACAACCCACACCAAAAAAACCAAATCTTCCTAACACCCTGTGATGCTTCTGTAAAAGAATTTAAACATCCAGAACAAACCAGTGCATTGTTTCAAGTCACAAGGAAGTAAAAATAGAAATAAAAACTTAAAATCTGTCAAAGCTGAAGGTAAAGATCAAGATCAAGATTAGGGAAGCATTGAGAGCTTTTGACAATAATAGTAATAGGAAAATCACACATTTCTTTTTTAAGTGTAGCACCAGGAAAATTCTTGAAAGCAGAATGAGGGAAGTTGCTGAGGTGAAGAGCAGGATAGATTTTTTATAAATGAAAGACTAAAGACAAACTGTCTTCCTGTCAGGAAACACATGAAAAAAAAAAAGCATCAACAAAATGCAAACACCCCCCCTACACAAAACCCAGACTACACGTGTGTTTGTCAATTTGGAATGTTTTGTAAATGAGTATATACATGCTAATGAACATCCTAAGTCAGAAATCAAATTTGTTGTTCCAAATTAGCTGTTTTGAGTATGGTTCCAAACAGTAATATGAAGTTCTCTTTTTTCTAAAAGGATTTTTTTTCAACTAGTTGACATTCTTCACTGAATTTGAACATTAGAGATGAGAATGGAATATTTCATTGAAAATGACTGTCAAGAATATTGTGCAGCAGGTCTTGGAGACGGGGAGGTTTTTTTGGTAATTCCTTATATTTGTGATTGTGAGAAATGTTTTTCTACAATGTGTATGTGAAAGAATGCAGTTTAAGCTTTTTTAGGTCCAACAGAAGAAACCAGACAACATAGCCGAGGTTTGACAGATGTATCTGTTAAATGATGCAACACAGCTCTGGTTTTGCTGGGCACTACATTAGGGTGAGCCAGATTCTGCATCCTGGCATGCATGTATATCTGCTCCTTCTCTGCAGAATTTCTTCAGGTATAAAATAAGGCATTCTGACATCTGAGCTGAGTGCAGATATACCAACAGCTTGTGGCCTTCTCTCTATCCCCAGCTTTCTCAACACAAAGTTAAAAAAAAAAATAATTATAAACATTAGCTGTGCTGATCAAGGCCTGCTTACTAAAGATTAGAGTAGCAGTGTCCTCAGATATTTAATTGTTGCCATTATCCATCAAGAGACAAAATTGGATAAGGAGTATTGACACCACTTGAGATTTTTCCTTCATGTTACCAGATAACTATTCTGAGATCTTTGTGATAAAACCAGGTAAGAAACTACTAGCAAAACATTTTTTCCTAAGTGCAGTTCTGGAGTATTATAGTAGTCTTATTTCAGGGTTATTGTGGAAAACTTTAAGCTTACAAAAATACCATTTTCTATCAACAGCATCAAGGAAGTTGACCACAAATTCTAGTCCCCTAAAGGCATTAAAAGTGCATTAATTAGTGTTTTCCTGTTTGGGAGCAAGAGACTGTACTGCTACCTTCCATAGGTTATCTATCTATCTATCTATCTGAAGCATAAAATGGCAATTCCAAGCAGTTAAAGATGAGAACAGATGGGAAATACTGATGGGAAAGTCCTACAGTGTTCTTACACAAACTCAGTGCATTTCGTGACAGCTATTCTCAGTCACAGAGACTATTTGCTGAATCTTTTCTTGCTCATATATCTCATGACATACTTCTTTCATCCTAAAACAAATGAAATTTGAATGAGGCAATCTGTAAAATGTTACTAAAATTATCTTTCATTATTTTTACAACAAAGTGGATTATCTGTTAGAAAAGGCAGTGAAATTAGTCTTAAAAGGGAAGTGTAGCAGCATCAGTGCTGGTACCTCACAGTGCAGTATCCTGCCTCAGTGCTCTTACTATTGGTCAAGCCCAATAAGTAGATGTTTTTCTCTTGAAAACTACATGTAATATTGGTTAAACAGACATGAGAATCCTTTACTGAACTGGGAAGAGTTAATCAGCTGGCCTGCATCAATACTGCTGCATTGATCTCAACCAAAGTACATAAATTTTCTGTCAGGTTACCTTGAGTCTGTCATGATCATCTTGGTAAATCACATATATGAGTATGTCATCTGTTTGAGACTTTAAAAATGGAACACATGGAACACAGGGAAACTGTTCAAACATTAGTTGTTTTTTTCCATATTTTAAGTCTTACTTTACACATGACTCTCTTATTAGCTAGATAAAGATAGAAACCTGAAGTGGTGGCAAGCATTTACATGATAATTGTCAATGTGTCAGAAATGAGAGTATAAAAGTACCAAAACAGTGATTATGAAAATTCATTCTCTGGCAATGGCGTAGCTGTGTTAAATGTCTCTTTCTTGAGTCAGAAAGGGTTGTAGAGCACTGGAACAGGCTGCCCAGGAAAGTGGTGGAGTCTCCATCCCTAGAGGTATTTAAAAGGCATGTAAGTGGGGTGCTGAGGGACAGGGTTTAGGGGTCACTTGGCAGTTCTGGGTTAATGACTGGACTTGATGATCTTGAACATCTCTTCCAACTAGAATGGGTGCATTAGGAAGGGTGTGGTTAGTAGGTCAAGAGAGGTTCTCCTCCCCCTCTATTCTGCATTGGTGAGGCCGCACCTGGAGTATTGTGTCCAGTTCTGGGCCCCTCAGTTCAAGAAGGACAGGGAAGTGCTTGAAAGAGTCCAGCGCAGAGCTACTAAGATGATTAAGGGAGTGGAACATCTCCCTTATGAGGAAAGGCTGAGGGTGCTGGGTCTCTTTAGTTTGGAGAAAAGGAGAGTGAGGGGTGACCTCATCAATGTTTTCAAATATGTAAGGGGTGAGTGTCAGGGAGATGGAGTTAGGCTTTTCCCAGTAGTGACCAGTGATAGGACAAGGGGGAATGGGTGTAAATTGGAGCATAGGAGGTTCAAGTTGAATATTCGAAAAAATTTTTTTACTGTAAGGGTGACAGAGCCCTGGAACAGGCTGCCCAGGGGGGTCGTGGAGTCTCCTTCACTGGAGACATTCAAAACCCGCCTGGACATGTTCCTATGTGATGTACTCTAGGTGGCCCTGCTCTAGCAGGGGGGGTTGGACTAGATGATCTTTCGAGGTCCCTTCCAACCCCTAGGATTCTGTGATTCTGTGATTCTGTGATTCTGTGATTCTATGATCTTTCTGGGTTTAATGGCAACATTAAACAAGGGGACATGGGCTTAAGCTCTGCCAGGGGAAGTTTAGGTTAGATGTTAGGAAGAAATTCTTTACAGAGAGGGTAATCAGGCATTGGAACGGCCTGCCCAGAGAGGTGGTGGATTCACCATCCCTGGAGGTTTTTAGAAAGAGATTGGACATGGCCCTTAGTGCCATGATATAGTAATTGGAGTTGGATCAGGGGTTGGACTCGATGATCTTGGAGGTCTTTTCCAACCCAATCTATTCTATGATTCTCTGATTAAGTTTTACTTTTCAGACTTAGCTATCTGCAAATGTTCCTTTCAGTCAAGTCTCCCTTGAAGAATCTTCAACTCTGGTGGTCAGTTTCAAACAAATGTGACATAGGTAGCAATGCTAAAAGGTCTCATGGATGCACTTAAAATCAGGCAAAGAGAAAACGTATGAGTGCTACAGTGACCCACTGACAGCATGTAGGATGAACCGAAGCTGTCCTTAGAAATCAAAAATCAACAGGAGAGAAAAATTGCCCTATAGGATAAGTTTTAATATGAGTGCTTTCAAGACATAGCTAATACAGGCATGAAATGGAAACCATGAGAAAGAATGATTTACTACTTATGGAACTGGAAATGGGGAAATTTTAGAAGTAGCTGATGTCTCAGGGGGAAGGTGTGATTTACAGAGAATTTAGAGGTACTGTGAAAAGACTCTAATCCATGTGACATAGGTTTGGTATTTAATCTAATGATAGCAAGGTGATCAATAAATATGCTTATAATGGTAATCAGTGACAAAGTCTATAGGACCTGGTAGGTTACCTGAGAATTTTAGCCACAACAGTAATGCCAAGACTTTTATTACCCTCTGAACAACGGTCTGTCAGGAACATTGAATATTCAACATAGTATTTCTATCTGACATGATAATATGCATCCTTAAATTACACTACCTGACTGTTTCAGCCCTTTAAAAGTAATTTTCTGTACAATAGACTCTTGGGGTAAGGGAGTGCCATTATTTACTGGCAGTAAATGAGAAAAGCACCTCAGACTCAGTGGCTGAAGCTGCTGGTTTTCCTCTTGCCACCCATCACTTACGTCTCACTGACTATTATCTGGCTCACATTAGGAAGCAGCCCCTGAAGTGTCTGACAAAGCAAAGTAAACTGTTTTCTGTTTATGTGCAAGAGATTTTGAAGCTGATGGAAAGCGTACTTGTCCTGATATTTTAGCATCAAATTTTATCCAGGACAATATTCAGTTCTTAGAGGGTTTTAGTGATCCAAGCCTATAGATGAAAATGTGAATTATATTCACATTACACTACATTATTTATCCCCATCAGTATGCATTTTACCCAGTACTGCAAAAATAATTACTAGAAGCATTTCCTTAGGAAAATTCATACCTGATTTATTTATTGTTACTGCCTTTGTGAGGCAGATCTGAAAGTTCTGTGGTCTGAAGTCCAAAATTCAGAGGAAAACCAGATTTGGACCTAATTCAAGTTTTGCCACTTTATCACATATTTGTTTTTACAAATAGCTGCAAGAAACAAATAGCTGTTACTGCCACTGCATTTGCCAGTAGCTTAATTTAAATACCACTCAAGGGAAATTGGAACTTACTAACACAAAAATAATAGTGCATAAAAAAAAGATCCTCAGATATTGTCTGCCAAAACAACTGTTATGCTCTTAAATATTTGAAATAAGTGATAGTGCATTGTATAGTTGTCACACACTGAGCAATAGAGCTGTAAGAGGGTACACAAGGTTCCGAAGAAAGCTGTGAAGTATCATTCAGTTCATCTTAGTAGACAAAGAAAATCCAGCCTTTGATGACCCCTGGTGAATAAACTAAGCACTGCATTGAAATGAGAACTGAAGATGTTCCAGTAAGAATAGTCCAGTCAATTTGCACTATAATTAAAAAACAAAGAAAAGTTATTCCTGTAAAAAGCAGAAAGAAAAGGACAAAGCTCCTTTACAGCATGCCAAAGAAAACAGCTTTTCTGCAGCTGGACTGGCACCAGACCTGAGAGATGTACAAGATATTAGGTTATCTTAAATAGATCTAAAGATAATGAGATCCTACAATCCTGCATCCTTATTAAAAAAAAAAAAAGGGTCAATGTATCAGATGAAAATTATTTTGTTGTATAAATACCCTATTTCATTTATGAACAACAGAGGAGAAACTTTAAATAGTACAGTATTCAGATGGAGTTTTGTGAATTCAGGGACTTCCTGCACTGTCAGACATTCTTAGGGCATTGCGAAGGTTACCACTGCCTCTGTCTATCCCAGCTCTTTCTGTGTATGCTCTGTGCTAAGCCTGTGTTAAATTCTCTCTTTTGGAGTAGTGTGTTAGTTATGGGAAGTCCTTGACCAGACTCAGAGACCAAATAAGAGTGTGCATTCTTCTGTAGTATAGTTAAGTGGAATGCAGAGATAAATTTACCTCTAACTTTTACCTTAAATATACCAATTCCTACAACGTCTAAAACAACACAGAATATAAACTCCTCTTTAAATAGACATCATCATGTAGGTTGTTGTCTCACAAACTACTCTGCACAGGCTGCGCTAAACAAAAGTATACTCACTTGAATTTTTTACACTATGAATGAAAAGTTAAATCAATCTTTTTATTTATTTATTTATTTTTAAGAAAGAAGATGAAATTTGAGAATGTAACTATGAATTTACTTTCAAATGCATTACATCTGAAAGTGCTTAACCTATACCTGCCCATAAAAATAAAATAAAAAAAAATGCCTGTCATATCCAAGTAATTTATGCAAGAAATACATTTCATTTCTGACAAGTCCCAGTCCAAAGTATGTTATATACAGTGCAGATGAGACATAGATGTTTCTCAACCATGCTTTGTCTTATGGTAATGAAATCTAGCACATGTGTAGAAGATGCAAGATTTACTGCTAAATTAAAGCTGAAAGTGAAGGACTATTTTTACACCAGACTAAAAGGGGAAGTGCTAAAGCACCAGGGTTTAGACCTAACACTTCTATTTACCAGTTGTATAATTTATCAACAACATTCAAACTAATAAAGGAACTGAAGAAATTCTTAATATATCAATAACATCTTTGCAGGCAATTCTGGGTTCTATACATGGTTCTGAATTCCCTCACTCTCTTTTCTCCATCATCTTAGACTCCTGTCTAACAAAACTGGAAATTCCTTTTTCTGACAGGCACTTTCAGAAATCTTAAAGTAAGGAACAAGCCATGGGATTAATCAATTTGTTTAGGAAATAGGAAAGCAGGAACTGGGAAAGTTGAAGGATCATCTGCAACTCCAGCAGATGCTACAGAAATCATGGAAGGTGCTCTAACCTCCTTCCCAGCAGCTCCTTTCAGGAGAAGGTATGCAGGTGATACTAGTAAACAGAGAATCCCTGAAATAGCAGAGAAAAAGCACATTCCTTTCCATCTCTGATGATCTACTGTGGAAAGGAATGTCAGAGCATGAATTTCCCACATTTCTTGAGGAACCCAGGCTTGCACTGCATCATTTCTTTGAGGGTAGGTTTAGATTAGAAATTAGGAATAAGTTCTTCACTATGAAGGCGGTGAGATACCGGAACAGATTACCAGGGAAAGTTGTGGATGCTCCCTCACTGGGTGTGTTCAAGATTAGGTTGGATGGGATTCTGAGCAACCTGGCTTAGCAGGGGGCTTAGAACCACATGATCTTTAAGATTCCTTCCAAGCCAACCCATTCTATGATTCTAGATGAGCACCAGCTCAAGAAGGGCAGCTCAAGAGGACACAAGATACTCCTATTTCTGTCAAAGTTCCATTAAAATACAACATTTTTGCCTCTAACCTAGACACAAAGCTGTTTCAGAGTCAGAAAACCATGACTCCCAAAATTAACACTGAAGACCATCTCAAGCATAAAAGAAACCTTTCTCCGTCAGTCTGATCTGTCCAACATTGATTAACCATTGTGCGTCTTTTAGCTGTGACAGCCTGTGATGCTATATATACAGCTCTTGTCATTATTTTCTTGTGCTGTTACTTGACATTTTAGGTTATAGCTACATGTGATCCAACCCTATATGTAAAAGGGTTACAAGAAATCCCTGACAATGTGCTGGAGATCAGATTGATAACATAATATGGGTGATGAAGAAATGTTTTCTCATTTTATTTAAGGTGGGTTTTTTGTTTGTTTGGTTGTTTTTTTTTCTATATGAGTCAGTTAGATTATGTGAGTTAACACACTGGCCTGCTAGCTGTGGTACTGACATAACTAAAGGATAACAATAAGGGTCTTGGGAAAATACCTCTTCAATTAAAACACTAGAACTATTTTATCCTCTGACCAGCTTAGGGTACAGATGCACCACTGAGAACATGTTCTCCACGTAGTTAGTTTACATGGATAGACATCCGGTCACCTGAGGTTGGCAGCAAAGTCAGTGAAGATACAGGTCTAATTTTTTTTATACCAGTAGGAAAAAGGTAAAGGAATTTCAGATACAAACATAAGAAGAAGCAGAGAGATCCCAGATGGATCACATTGCTGGCCTCATCACATTTATCAAATGTGGTGAACAGAGATCTCACACCATTTAAATTAAATAAGCATTGTGACCCAATGCCATAAAAAAAAGCCCTAAAACCTGATAATCTCTAATGCTAAAAATTTACATATTTTTTAGATTTATATCTGTTCATACATAAATTTTCTTTCATTAACCAAACACACTGTGGTTTTGGTATTTATACACACTGATATCTATAAACACCAAACGTTGTTTTCAATTACTCTGAGATACAATTTGATGCTTCTAGCAACAGGGATTAATATTATATGACTGCTTGATAAGGCAGGTTACCCTGAATAGATGGTAGGCCTCTCTTACAGTTAGAAAAAAGTTCTTCTGTTGTAATTTGACGGAAATTTTATTGAATTAAGCATGTTTAAGGTAGAAGCTATTTGTATTACTTTTGTATGACTTGCATAGCTCAGTTTTAGCTTTTGTCTTTACAGCCCACTGTGAAAAGAAAAATGGTGTTCTCTCAATTTCTTTTTTAGTTCTCTCTACTTGGTGAAGAACAGTAAAATCTAATTTTTCAATCATATAGACAATTCCTCTCTCTGAAAATTCTGGAGAATGAAAAGTGAAAAATACAATTTTTGCAAATGGAAATTTACTTATCTTACCAACTTCCATCCTTCAGGGCAGCATAATTTGTGCTGATACTTATATGGATGTGTAGGTGTTAGAAATTTTTCTTTTTCCTGATCTCACAAACTGGATGGGAGACTGTCAAGGCTAAAACCTGTATTTTAAAAAATATATTGTAAAAATTTCTTTTATAAAAATATGTTTTATTTACACCAGTTTTGCTGTGTCTCTCTCTCTCTTTTTTTTTTTTAACCCCTTTCCCCTCTCTTTTTCAAGTTAGCTCTCTCTTTTTAATATAACTGGATTTTTTTTTTTACATACTATCTTAGTAACAGGAAGTTTTTGACAAGACAGACAACCAATGCAACTAAATGAATTTTGAGATACTGTGATAAGGTCATGATATTTTTTTTAATTCAATTGTCAGCTGCAACATTCTGCTTGCAGCTCCAGGACAAAATAAAAAGTCATCTGTGAGTCATTCCAAAGTGAACAGTACATTTGTATGGGCCAAGCAATATGGTTTCCTACTATGAGGGCATTGCTCACACAGAAGGCACTTTAATCACCCACAATATTCTTGGAATACAGATAATAAATGGTCTTACAGCTCTGTGGGATACTGTTATTGTATACCCTCAGGAAGAGATCATCAAATGAGTTTTCATGTAATGTGTGACAAATTCTAAGTTAGGACTTCTATACATGATCTAAATTCTTTTCATAAATCAACCTCAAAATTTGAAGGGATTTTTTCCTGAAGCAAGAACATTCCAGATGCAAAACAGTTTCACACGGATGTTTATTATTTAGAAAAAGATCTGGGTTCAGCCTTAAGCTTGCATAAATCTTTCAGTATTTATAACAATGCTTTAAAAAGCTTTGCTTTTTCCCTGTCAGTTACTATAATTGAGGTTTCTTTTCATTAAGTTTAAACTTCAAAATATGTAATAGGCTGTAAGCCCCAGTTAAGGAATTCTCTACATGCTACAGACTACAGGATGACTCAGAGGCTTTTGGTATATTCTACCACTGTCACTGTTGTACATTGTATTTAATAGTATTAATTTGCATAAATTGCAACTGTAAAAGGATTATGCTGTGATAATAGAATGGGAGGATCTGAAGACTGAAGATACATCTGGATGGGTGGGGCTAAGCCTACTATTTGAACAAGTGGAAAATTCTGCCTCCTACCAAAAATCTTTATTAATGAAAAAACATGTCTGCTTTCAAGGGAGCAA
>VWZY01010545.1:143682-184889 GCA_013399075.1 Chloroceryle aenea | reverse complement strand
GACTTCTTTATCTCTGATGATGACACCCTTGTTGATGCCACCCAGCATCACATTGTCTTTCTTTGCTGCAGCAGCACACTGTTTGCTCATATTGAGGACCCCCACGTCCCTTTCCACAGAGCTGCTCCACCTCCACGTAGATCCCAGCCTATGCAGCACTTCTGGATTATGTTTTCCCAGGTGCAGCACTTGTCCTCGTTGAACTTCATAAAGTTCTTGTTAGACCACTCTTCTAGCCTATCCAGGTCTTATTGCAGGGTGGCTCTCCCTTCCAGGTGTCTGCCTGCACACTCAGTTTGATATCATCAGTCTTCATCAGGGTACGTGTGATGCCGTAGTCCAGATCACTTATGAAGGTATTAAACAGTGTTGGACCCACTACCAATCCCTGGCAGACCCTATTTGTGGCAGGTTGCCAGCTAGAAAAAGAGCTGTTGACCACCTCCTCCTAGGTGTAACCTGTCAGCCAGTTCCCACCCAGTGCACAGACCATTTGTCCAGACCAAAAAGCATCAGTTTGTCTAGGAGGAGGCTGGAGGGAACTGTACTGAAAGCCTTGCAGCAATCCAGGTAGACAATGTCCACTGCTCACCCCACATTAACCGAGCAGGTTACTTTGTTGTAGAAGGTGATCATGTTTGTCAAGCACAATTTGCCCTTGGTGAATCTGTGCTGGCAATTTCCAATCATGTGCTTCATTTGACTTGTGATAGCCCCCAGGAGGATTCCTTCCGTAACTTTCCCAAGGACTGAAGTAAGATTGATGGGCCTATAATTTCCTGGTTCCTCCTTTGAACCCTTGTTGTAGATGGGAGTGACATTAGCCTTCTTCCAGTCTTCTGGGACATCCCTTGACCTCCACGACTTCTCAGAGATTATGGAGAGCAGCCTCGCAGTGACATCAGCCACCTCTTTTAACACCCTCAGGTCTTGGCCCATTGATTTAGAGGGATAGAGCTCCTGTAATAGTTCACATGCCAACTCTTCCTTCACTGATGGTGGGTCTGTCTTTGCATTGACCTGGATTTTTGCTCCCAACAGTGCTGGTAAAGCCAGAGGTGAAGAAAGTGTTGAGAACCTCTGCCTTTTCAGTGTTGTTAGTGACAAATTCACCTCTCCTGTTTAACAGCAGGCCAATATTTTTCTTCTGTTTCTGCTTCTTGTTTATGTACCTAAAGAACCCTTTCTTGTAGTTTTTGACATCTCTGGCCAATTTAAATTCGAGCTGAGCTTTTGCTTTTCTAGCTGCATCTCTGCACACCATGGCTATGCTCTTGTAGTTCTCAATGGGTATTCAGCCATTTACTTTCAGAAAATTAACAGCAGGAGTTACAAAATAAGAGCACAGATTAATGTATTTGTAACCTCTTCCTTCTGTCTTGGTGTGTTTGATAAGTTTATTATAAGTTAAGAAATCATTATTTGTTTTCTTCCTGACCAAAAATACTGATTTGTGAGTATGCCTGGCTGCAGAATTAATCTACATCTAGCTCTCTACATGTGTATTTACTCATGGAGGAAGAAAAAAAAATCTATAGCAAAATTTAAGCTCAGAATATGGAACTGCCCAAAAAACATGACTCTCAGAATTTGATTTCCCGCTGGCATTACAACTTCTATTCCATTGGAAACACAAAGCCCATGGTAATAGGTTTTGCTTCACATTTTAAAGCCATGGGATTGAGATACAGAATCCTGAAAAGAAGGGAAAGGCAATATCTTGCCATTTGTAGGTGGGCCTGCAAAAGTCATTTTCCTACTTGTTTTCACATGTGAAGGATTTCTTGCCCTTTTTTATCACACCACAATGCCCAGGCCTTGTCTGGAGATTTTCATGGGAGTTGGTGGGGCTATTCCTTGCTCTATTCCAAATGTAATGGGCAAATTGATAGAGAAGCCTTGGCTTAGGTGAGATCTTCAGCATCTTGTTCCATAAGAAACAGGCTGTGATCCTTGTTCCACCAAGGTTCACGGCAGAACTCTGGATTATTCAAATGCAGGCAGGTTTAGTGAGGGCTGCAGCTAAAATGGGTGGAGATCACTGTCTACCTTGGTCACCCTGGAAAGCATTGGCAGGGAAATGAGCTGACTAGGAGGTAAAAATGTTTGCTGCCATGAATAGGTGTCTGTTAGTGTATTGTAGACAGTCTGCAGTGTGCACACTTAATATCTTAGGCTTATAGCTTTTTCCATATGAATGTTTATTGGAATAAAGCAGGCAAGAGTTGCTTGTATTTGTACCTGCAGAGAAACCATTGTTTATTTGTGTGTAAGCATGTCACAGAACAGACACAGACAAAGAAACACTTCCCAGTAGAAAAGTTGTGGCATTCATTACAATTCAATAAAAAAACATAGAAATACTCATACACCAGAAGGTTAACCCAGTGCCACAGTGCTCTGGTAGAAGGACACCTTTACTGTCATAATGCCACAGAGGACATCGGTCATGGGTGACTAGCTGAGTTTGCAGATAACAGAGAATTTTTGATATGATTATGTAGCAGATGTACAGGAGATGACCTGTCTGTTGGATCACCTGATGCACTGCCAAACTGGGACACGTAAAATAGAAATTGTATTATATTTTCATTCTAGTTTTTAAAATTTTTCATGAAATGCTAATTTTGCTACAGATCCATTATTTATGAAACTGAAAGGCTTTTTTCCCTCTCAATGCCAGAGGGATTTTACATGTATAAGCCCCATTTAGCGTGAATGGCAGATACCAGTGTACAAGCCCCATTCACTGGGAGGAAAATAGTCTAGTGCACCTAATTAACTAACACTGAATCACTTGCACAGATAATATTTTCTGTACACTGGGGTTTCATATTCTGGTTAAAAGCACAGTCCAGTGAACAGACTCCAAGATTGCATATCTAGCTGAATATTCCATTGGAAAATGGACTTTATTGTTTAAATGCAGATTGCTTATTTCCTTTCTTCACTAACAGCATAACTTGTATAATTCAATAGATTAGACCTAACTGTCAGTTATATTTTCACATCAAAGCAGCAGCTCATATGTGTCACCCTATTGCTCTACAGGCAAGGTCCAGTCTCTGTACCTGGTCTTTCTCTCAGCGTGACAGAGCAGCCCCACAATGGACCAGTGTCAAAATTTCTCCACTGCCCTCACTGAGCATTGGAAATGGCTTTATGTTCTAATTGCTACTTCGAAGACTAAAAATCTACTTGTTTTCATGAGAAGTATGGCTCTTATTGCCATTAGCTTCTAAATTAACAACATATCATAGAAGAGAGCTTCAAGATCATAAAGTCCAGCGGTTAACCCAGCACTGCCAGGTCACCACTAAGCTGTGTCTCTAAGTGCCACATATACTTGTCTTTTAAATACCTTCAAGGCTGGTGACTCCACCACTTCCCTGGACAGCCTGTTCCAAGGCTTTACAACCCTTTCAGTGACAAAATTTTTTCTAATAGCCAATCTAAGCCTCCCCTCGTGCAACTTAAGGCCATTTCCTCTTGTCCTTTGGCTTGTTACTTGGGAGAACAGGCAAACCCCCACCTCACTACCACCTCCTTTCAGGTAGAGAGTGGCAAAGGTCTCTCCTCAGCCTTCTTTTTCTCCAGGATGAACAACCTCAGTAGCGCTGCCTGGGGTTGTTGTGACCTACAGACTGGTTAGATACTTACAGCAATAGTGTACTTTTGTATTAAATCCTACAAGGTTTTCTTTCAAGGATTAAGTGGAATCACCATACCTGAAGGTGTTTAAAAACATGTAGATGTGGCACATCAGGCCATGGTTTAGTGATCCTGATAATATTTTGTAGACGACTGGACTTGGTGATGTAGAAAGTCATTTCCACCCCTAGTGATTCTATAAGGCACAGCCTTGCTTTCTTTTCTTTAAAGCAGCTTCCCTGATGCCAATGTATCTATTTTTTTCATCTTTCTGAGGGCTGGATACTATCCTAGTCAAAAAAGGGCTAGCTGAAGAGCTGTCACTGTAGCTACAGCACTATAGGTCAGCCAGAGAAAGAGCTGGCTTCAAACACTGTGACAGAAGACAGTTCAGTTGTGGAACCAGAACAACATTGAACTTGCATTTCCCCAGCCAGTGCTCTTTGCAGAACACTCTAACAGGGGATGCAGACTTTTCTTATTAGGGGTAAAGCAAATTATGCAATAGCTGCTGAGGTGTAAAAGTAGGTAGATGAGAATCTCATTTTCTCCCACATAGTGGATGAGGAAGGTAAAAAAAAAAGAAAAAAAAGCAAGGTCTTTAAGTTTGTTACATCAAAAACTTAATGTATTTAAGTTCAAGGCACTGTGTGCTCCAGGATTCTAAATATGAGCCTGTTTAAGAAGAATAAATAGAAATCTTTTTGAACTTTACTTGAAGTTTGGGCTTCTATGACACTCGTCTCAATCCTCCTTCTCAGTAGATTTACAGTATCAGAGTTATGCTGTAATTGGTACCACACTGACACATAATGTAAAGTGTTACCTACATTTAAAACTTGAAAATAGTATTTGAATTCCATATTCACAGGTAATAAGAGTTCACCTTCATGGTGGGGAAAATGAGTTTCAGCATGACAGCTCCTAACCTGGATTTTTTTTCTTTTTTTTCTTTTCAGTTCATATAGTATTTTCAATATGGGCATTATTCTGCAGTCCTTATTCAGGCAAAATCCTCCCTGAAGTCGTGAACATCAACACAGTGATAGCCATTGAGAAAGGCTTACTATTACATATATATGTTTGTCTTCCAGTGCAAGCTGTATGACAACTGCTGCAATAGTCCACCCTGATGCTAGCGAGCAGCATATGTCTGTAGTTCCATGTAAAACACTTAAAAAATAACAATAATTAATATTTTGATCTTTTCCTTCCCAAGGATTTCAGAACACTTCCTGAAAGTTAGCTTATAAATTCTCACAATAGCAAATATCTGTCAAGGCAAGTATATCTTGATGAGATACAAAGCCCCTTTGGAGAACTCTGTCATAGTACCGTTGTGCTTTTGCCTGAAAAAACCCTACACATTCCAATGTCTGTGGTGAATTTACAACAGAATGTTCCATAACCCCCTGAAAAACAGACTTTTCTTTTCAGCCAGCTCTTCTCTTTACCCTTAGGTCATGTTATCTCTGAGCAACACGGTAAATCACAGGAATTTTCTTTTTGCAGTGTCTTGATTTGACATTTAAATTATTCTCCTGATTCAGATCTTCTGACAATCTGGCAATAAGGTTGACAGTTGAGTCCAAATTTGCTTATTCTGTGGCATTTGTGACAATCCCTCTGTGAGTCCTGCTCTTTTAAAAACCAGATTTCCTCATGATCCCAGCCTGGCAGTCTGTATGGTGGGGATCTGTTTAAAGCTGGAGAAAGCTCCCAGCAGAGGAGTGGGCAATCTTTGCACAGTGCCTGCAGTGAAGCTTGGAAAGACAACTGCATGTATTCCCTCATGCTTTATTCTTTCCTTAGAAACAAGCATCTAGAGATGATGGACCACAATCTGATATCTGTGGACAGAGAGGGAAGGGGGAAACAGCTCTGATCATCCTTGTGCTAGAAAGATCGGAAAGTATCAGCTTAGTCTGCATCCTCCCAGATCACGTGACTTCCGATGATGCGAAAAGGCCACTTTTGTGGGAGAGCAGAGATGAGAACTTTTCTTCCTTTCCTTCCCCTTGAGAGTTACCATTCTGGGCAGCTGGCAAGCAGCTGAGCTGTGTCCTTTCACAATTAGCCCATCAGGCATGGTAAGTATCAGACAATCTCACCTTCATTGCATGAGTGAGTGATTAATGAATGAATGGGGGTTTTGCAGAGCAATTCAAAGCTGCAGTATAATTACTCTGATAAGATTAAGATCCTGTTTGACATTTTAATAAGACTAAACCAAACATTTGCTTGCTAGGACATGATCAGGAAATCATGTGGTTACAGATAAATCAATACATAACATAAATTACTCTTGATAAACTTTAGAAAATGTTACTTGCATTTGAAATGCCACATACTTGAAGTCTGCGATCTGGTTTTGGCAGTTATATTGCAGGGTTTGCTATCTGTTTCCATGTGTTCAAGAATGACAGGAGAAGGTAAAAAGTCATGCACAGAGCTAAGATTCACAGAAGACTCAGAACCATCACCCCACTAAAGCCACTGGCTGCGTTAGTTATTGCAGTGGCATCATTGTGTCTTTCACGTGTTAAGCACTAAATGAAACATCATCAGCTAAGCAGGAGGAGTTATACCTGTGTGCCATCACACATCTGCTGCTTGTCCTCGTGCACGTATTATTTCCTAGGAGTACTAATAATGCGAGCCTTTGGACTTTCCTTGCTAATTATGGATGGGAAAGTATTTTGACTGGCTGCCAAAAGGACCAAAAGGTCACTATCAAGCCAGGTGATTTCATCAATCTAAATATCTGAATTTTTACCAAAAAAAAATGACAACTCCCTGTCTTGAAATAATTGTTAAAGCAGGAAGGATGCAGGTATACTGCAATGAGTGACTTTTAACTAGATCCTCCGTTCCTTCATCCATGAATGTCCATATGTGAAAGGGAGTTGGTTTTAAAGCACTGCTGCACATTTATTTAAATCAAATATTACTTACAAAAGCCACGGATAAAGTATATGCATAGACTATCCCAGCACCCCAAATGACACTGTGGGCACAGAAGTGAGAGTAAAGATGAGAAACGGTTTTATCTAAGCAGGGACACAGCTGTATTTCTAATGGGATTCAGGCTTTCGAATGGCCAGCTTCTTTCAGCCTGCCTTAGAGGAGCTGTGAACTTATCATTCGGGCATGTGCACATAAATACAGCAGCTGCCATTGCTGATGGCTTTGAAGCATTTTGCAGTCAACTGCTGGAGCTAGTGGCTTCATGCCAAATCATGATGTGATTCTGATCCTGAGAGATTTTCATGCAAGACTGGGGACAGAGGTCATGGATCAAATGTAATGGGCTGACATATATTAAGAAAGATTAATGAGTCTGAGCACAAATTAATTGTGTTCTTCTCAGATAGTCAGCAGGTCTTACTAACACCTTCAGTGTTATAAAAGAAGAACATGTGCTGGAGTCTCTCCTGGTCAGCTCTAAGGAAATAGTTTTTATCATTATTTAAATGAGACAGAATATCAGCTTGGTCTGGTATAAAATCTTATTGTGGGTAATTCTAGCTCAGGTCAAGATTTCTTTTTCCAAGTTCCACACTAACAGGGAAAGGACCTGCAACAACTGTCTAGATTTATACTACATCAGGAAGAATTATATAGTAGAGCAGAACTAAGCCAAAGATTGTTGTTGCAGCTGTAATCAGAGAAAGATGAAGCTATGTGAGGGTAGCAGGGCAGGTACAAAAGATGCTGCCAAAAAAAAGTAATGTTATGGCCTGTTAATTAGAAAAGATTTATATTTTCATTCACTTAAATGTTACTAAAATGTGAATCCAAAGAAGGATTCTGTTTTGTGGGATAGTTTCTTTTTAACAAACAATCAGCACTTCTTGGCTTTGCACTTCTTCCCCCAAACCCAAGTGTTGGAAGTCCAAAGGCAGCTCAGAGGTTAGATTGCAGTATAACTTACAGAGCAACTTCCCTTAAGCCTGGTGGTAGATGCTTCCCTTCAGTGTGTGGTTCTCCACTGTGTGGCACTTGGGAAAAATTCATCTGTTTCTTGCAAACATTTTCACTGGCCTGAGGGCTCTGAATTTGTGGAGGGACTCTGATAATGCTTCTGCATGTGTAATCCCCATTTCTCTATTGCTTTTTATCTTGTCTGTTTTCTTTTGTTGTGTTTATTTGGATTTTCTTTTAAATGAGTTGTATATTAGAGCATTCAGGTTGCTGACTTAAGCAGTTGGGAGTAAGGAGATAATAGAAGCAGCAGGTTATTGTGTTTAAAATTTGTATCGAAGACCCTGCAAGTAGCCAATTAATGTGTAGAATGTAAACGAGGGCATTTTCTCCTTTTTCAATGCTTTTGGTATGGAAACAGTCCATAGCCTGGGATGAGTGGGCTCAAATTCTTGTGTTCTATTAACATAAATCTGGGAGAATTTCAGTATGGTCCATGAGGTTACTTTGGGTTTACTGAATCACCTTGGAACATTTTGGCAGTAACTGGTATTTTTTCAGGTTGTGTGAGATGTGTTTCATCAAATATTCTAAATTCAAGCCATTTACAAGCTGAAACTGTGACAGACCAAAGCTGAATGTACTAAACATATAAATGACAGTGGCAATGAGCAAGCCATAAGAAGATAGATACACATAATAGCATACTTTCCAGTCACCTTAGCTACTAATATAAATGGATTAAAAAACAGGGCTCAAAAGAGCACCCAGGGGCACCCGCCCACCACATTTTGGGATAATTCAATAAGAGAAGAAGCAGGCCTTTCCGTGGGAATACTCCCAGGAGCATCAAGAACACCTCCCAGCATTCACAATAAAACTTGGGAAGAGACTGGTTATAGTTGTCCTTATTTTGCAGCTGAGTTGAAGTCACTTGTTAAGAAAAAAAGCTGTTTTTCCTCTCCCCTTAGTTTTCTCAGAGGATGCTTTATACATAGAGAAAAGGCAATCTGTCCTTACTGAAAGAAAACTCATGTTCTTGGCCTTCAGCATCACTTGGCTGAAGGGAATGAAGGTATGTGGCTTTACCTGATAGAGCAATGGCATTAGGATACTCTCTGTTTCATGCCTGTAATGGTTTGGAGCCTTTGTATATATATTAAAAAAAAAACAAGAGCAAGCTGGAATTGTGAATTTTTTCAAGTACCATTTAACCAAGTGCTCCCAAAGTGATACAGAGTGTCTCTTTCTCCTCTAAGCCTGAGAAGTAAATTACACCTCTGCAGTTTCTTAATCCAATGAGCGGGATTTGGAGGCAGCAGCCCTATGGGTGTTATTGCTTAGTACCATTGGTCTGGAGTCTTAGCTAAAAGATGATGTGGTAAAAGGGCTTGTCCTAGTGTGATTCCTTCCCTTTTGGAGCATGGCATAATGAAAAACTCATGTAATATCTGGAAGATGTGAATTTGTGGAGAAACATAGGAAATTGCAGAAAAAGTAGTGAATAAACCAGCAATAGGGTGAACAAAGTATTACTTGACCAGTGAAAGATATCTGAGACACATTCTGATTTCTAATTTTCCCAGTTACTCCCCTTTCTCTTCTCCTACCCGTAGAAATTCACCATTGCAATGAGAACACAAAGCCTGTACGGCAGATACAAATTGTCACAGTGCCACTGGAGTCAGTAAAACCTGGCTACTTTGCACTGGTGAGGGTCTGGCTTATTTTGTTTCAGTTCTCATTGTACCCAGAAAGCACCCATAATTTAAATATAAAGGGAACTTCTTCAGTTGTAATGAGCCCTTGTTTTTACAATATGTGTATTACAGTGCATGGAAGTATTTTACCAGCCTATCTTCCCTTCAAGAGAATGACACTACATGGGTTTGATACAGTCAATAAGTTTGGGTTTTTTGTTTTGTAACATTGCCCACCTAGGGGTTTTATCCCATTCACAGCCATGTTTTGAATTTTTATTCATAAGCGTGTGTAAGACCTTAGCTTTTCTCTGCTGCTTGTTAGTGTACGTTTTGGACAATGTTAACATCATCTCAGATATTCAGGACAAGTGAGGAACTTGGTTTAAGTCCTTAGGAGAAGCTAAAAAGACTATTAACAAGCTGAGTCCATAAAAAACATCTGTTCCAGTCATGCTGCTGATTTTTTATTAGTCCTTCAAATCCATAGCAAAGATCTCTAGAGCAAGAAAAATGCTCTAGTGTGGAGTGCAATTTCCAATTTCTTAGCTAACCTGATTTTGTTGATTCATACATATGCATGATTCGGTGCTGTTCCTGTATACAAACAAAACAAAAAAAAAACCCCACCCTTTTCGGTTGTACTTTATTTATTTTCCTTGAAATGCCCTTGAAATTTCATTTGCTCAGTGAAACCAAACAAATAATTGCATACTAAAAGGAAAATGAAGAGTAGCAAGCTAAATGATTTGTAACATCAAATATTCCTCTGCTGTGGTTAACATCCGCAGTGAGGGGAGACAGTCAGCAATAAACAGCCCAATGTATCTTAAATGTAATAACTAATATCAATGTCAAATACATGAAGTGAAAATACCTTAGGATATGCTTTCACAGTTCTGCTGTATCGCTGCTAAATGGAATATGCTATATAACTATAATAGCAGTCATACTTGTCATCTAGCTCCTGATCTCTAAGGAAAAATACCCATGTAGCCATTATGCAGCTTACATCCTTTTCTAGTCAAAGTTGTATTTTTATGGGGGTCTTTATAGTGGTTTTTAAAAGTTTACATTCTGAAAGCAAAGTTGTCACAATTTGTGTATCATACAGACTGCATCAAGTCACAGTCCTGGTAATTAAGGACATGCCAGTACTCTGTGGTGCACATCACTGCTAGCTAGCTAGCTGTGTAGTAAGTAACAAAAGATTACTGCTGATTTTGGCTATGTAATGTTCAGCTGTATAAAAAGAAAAGCAAAGAGTAACTTCTTTAAGCAGAATTTTTAACAATGACCCCATTAACCACGCTGGACAAAATGTCTTGCTGATGTAACTCCAGCAATACCAGTGGAGTAATAGCAGGGATGAATTGGACCCGTTTTTAGCTAAAATTGTGCTCATTTCCTCAACACCCCAGGCAGAGACTTCATATGGTGATGAGCACTTTGCACCGTGTTCCAAGTGTGAAATGTTGCTGAACATAAAGTTTGTAAATTAAAATAGGCATTTTTGAGTCAGTAGATGTCAGTGAACATCCTGCTGAGAAAACACTATCATTTGTGATTCCAGCACTTCTCTGGAAGCCCCCTGCCAAAGGAGGCAGTAAGTCAGACCCTTTTCTGCCTGAAATGACTTCTTTGGTAGGAGAAGACTGAATCTTTGGGTGCTGTCACTACAGACTGTGCAGTACCATACTCTGGTCCAGAGGAGTACCCCTAGCAAGAGACAGGGTGCCCATTTCATCACAGCCTGTACTTCTCTTGACCTCTGCTTTGGTCTCAGTGCTAAAATAGCAGCTCCTGCTCTTTATCCTTTTGTACACTGTGGTGCTCTGCTGCAAGGTGAAGAATTCCCTTGGTGGACAATGTGTTTTAATAGAGTTCCCCAAGGGGGGAGATCCTGATAGACAGCAAACATCTTGACTTCATAATTTTCCTTCCACCATTCGAAAAAGCTATAGCAGATGTAGGTCAGAATGTGACTTCTACATATTCAGTGATGTAAATAATTCTCTCTACACTTGCTATGCTCATTTCTAATTTTTTCCATAGAGAAAGTCTTCTCTAATCCTCTTGAAAGCCTGTTTCTGTGTAGAGAAGTGGAAGCAAATGCTTGTATATTATTTTCTATGATGGATACAGGGAGGGCCAAGAAGCTGTAGACTAGCTGTACACCCTGGTGCAGGTAGCGTGTTCGTTTCTTCCCTTAAATATGTTTAAAAATTCTAGTCTATTAATTTATGGATTGTATGATTTAACTAATACTGAGAAGAATTGTATTTAGAAATGCCTCCTACACAGCATAAGCAAGTTAAAAACAGAAGCCAATGTGGAAAAGACAAAGAATGATGACTTGTAGTTATAGAAGCCTGTAAAACATAGGGGATTGACTCAACTAGTGGAATATTCAAAATAATGGTGGAAGATAAGCTGACATTTGTGCATCATTAGACATGAAGGTCAGTAAAACATACTTCCAGAAGAAAATGCTGCATGTTCTATCTTGCTGGAATTGACTAAAGGATGTTCTGATGAACATCTGATGATGGCAGCTTCTGTTGTGGGCATGGTTTGGGAGGTAGCTGGGAAAGGAGATTACCAAGGACCAAGACAGAAGTTATTTAAGCTAATCGAATGTTTGAGAGATAACTAACACTTTTGGATAGCTTTCTTTGTCTTCCTGGAAAGGTAAGGTTGGGAAAGGATGTGACAAACCATTCTCATCAACTCTGCAATTAAGTATTTTTATGACTACTTCCCCCTCTACCCCCATCCCTCCTCCTGTCCGTGTTCAGTCCTCCTGCACCATGACTGTATATAAGGGTGAGTAAAGAGCAACTCTGGTGAGCAATGTAATAATCATAAAATCTAAGATCATCAAGTCCAACATACTGGTAACCTCACTTTTTCAGCTAAGGCTGCCTATTTATTCCTTCACCAAGGAGTATGCTTCATTTCTGCCCGGCACTCTTGTCCTTGTAAGCCTGATGTAGTTCAATATAATGTATGGTACATCTGGCTGAAATGTACCACATAGACCCAACTGTTTCTCCTGCTGGACATCTGTGAACTGCTTCATGGCTGTGGCATCAGCCTGTGGAGTCCTTACACAGAGTGTGGAAGCATCTGGAGAAATGACATTTTCATAATGTAGCAGCAATAAGTCATCATTTGTTCCACTTATATCAGATCCACTCTGCAAATCTGATAGGAAGATTTCTCCCTAGGGATCTCCTCTTGCTTCCTTTACTTGTTCACTGAAGACCATGAGAACCACACAAGTGGGGTGAGCACTGTTTGACCCTTGGTAATTAAGATCACTTACCTTAATACGTTTGCTAGTTTGAACAGAAGAACCAGGCACAATGACTTAGGACATTTGCAGGGTTGGTTTACTTCATGCATGAAATATTGGAAGACAATATGAAACAACCTTTTAACGATGATTCTGCTCGAGCCCATCCTGTGTCTTTATGAACAAATGACTGTTTTTCTTTCCTCTAAGGTGCTCAGACACGGCAGATGAGGAGGGATGAATTGGTAAACTAACATCAGCTTTGGAAAACTTCTGTAAAGAGACCTTGATGCACCACCAACATGATTACACTGGGGTCCTACCTAAACGAAGTAAGTTGTATCCGAAACAGTAACCAATTTTTAGTTCCTAAAAATAAATGCAGAGTTCAGGAAAAGCTAATATATATGTCAATCTGAACTTCAAAATTCTTGTGAAAAAAAACTTGGCCTCAGAGCTTCAGAAAATAAATATTTTTGCCACGTGGCAATGGTTGTGAAGTAAATATGTCCCGCTGCTCTGATCTTACATCCTGTCACATTAATGTTTCAGAGCACTCAATATAAATATTAAAACTAATAGCTTCGCTCTTCAGCTATTACTCCATCATTCCCTGAAATCATCATAAAACATTCAAAGCCTTTTAGAACATTTACACACTTGAATCTGATGGTGGGGAAAGGAGACTAACAGAGCACATCTCGCAAGCTTAAATAATAGTGGAAAGCTGTTTATGGAGTATGCTTTATTTATTCATCATTTCAAGTAAAGTTTCAGTTTTGATGGAGAGGGAAAAAAATCAAAGTATAGCTGTCAAGGGAGAAGACTGAAGTATTGCTTTTCTATACCGTGGACTTGTGTAAAAAAATATGGAGAGAAAAAAAAAGTTTTTAAAGAAAAAAAGCAGAGTCCATGAGAATCTCAGTCCAAGGTCAATCAATCTTAGGACTGTGGGTACGTAAACAGCTAATGGATTGTAAAGACACATACCAGTGTTATGAATTTTTAACGAGCAACTCTTCAGCACAGACCCCTATAAATCAATGATGACTTATTGGCTGGATCAATTATGCAAACTTTAAAACATTTAATGACAGGTAATGAACAAGTCTCTGGAGTCCACCAGTCAACAGTGTTTTGCAGTTGTAGTTACAACTACTTAAGTGAAAAGTCTGCAGGAAGCCTTTCCTCAGAAATGATTTAAAGCTAAACTCTAAGGTTGTGGTAAAGTGAAAGAGTGTCCTTGTAATTCTCTTGGTGTTTCTCTTGGTGTATAACCTTAAATGGGTTGGCAAGTGGGCACAATTGTTCATGGACTCTTAGGCACGTATATTATTTTTCTTAACCAATAGTGTGTTGTGACCTTGGGAAACCTGCTTTCCCAAACTTTATACTTCAGGTTTCCTACAAAGTAATGTAGATATAAATGATGCAGTTTTCAAAGGAAAAAAGGTTGTGTTTGTGGACTAAATGCTGATTTCTTATAATGCTTTATTTTGAAAGTTAAGATAGAAGTCCAGAAAACCCAGAAGGATTCTGTGAGGGGAATGATAAACTGTATTACAGTTAACCAGCACAAAAGGACTGAAAGATGAGTGTAGGCTGCATATTGCAAGAGAAGACTTATGGAATACCTGGTGGCATTATGGTGGTTTAATTACTTATTAAAATTATTATCCAATGAAAGATGAAGGATTTTTTGTGGATTTTTAAATTTAATAGTTATTTTAAATTTTAAACATTAACCTTTCTAATGGGCAGTTTAAGATAATTCTGCAGATTACAGGAAAGTTGTAAATTAAACATAGCATTCAAGAACAAGAACAGGTGTATAAGCCCCTGATCCAAATGCCACACTTCTCTGTTAACTTCGTTAAGGTTTTTCTCGGATCAAGTGAGGCCTCCTGGCTGAATCAGTGAATTGAGTAAGTGCTCTTTATTGCCATTTGCTTTACTTCCCTAAAGACAACAAATACAAATGAAAGCCTGGAAGAGAGTTTAACCTTTGGTCTGAAGAATCAAAGTTTAAGTGTTTTGCAAAAGTGGTAGAATTATTTTATTTAAAAAAAAAAAGCTATACTTGGCTTTTTATCTTTACAAGGAAGCTAGTCAGGGAGCCTGCCAGTATCCTATGGCAATATATCTGAATCTTAGCTCTTTAAACTCACCAGTAAGGTGCCCTACCTCTTTCAGGCTTGCTTCCAGCAGTGATTCACAAGAACTCCTGCCCTACCACATGTCCAGCACCCTCCACTTGGGCTGAGTAGCACCTCACTTTGAAAATTGCTCTGGCAATTGCAAGTGTGATTTGGTGTGAATTGGTGGAAAGAAGAAAGTGGTTTGATTTGTTTTTTTCATGGAATACTCAAAGTTTGGGTTGTGAGACCCACATGACAAATGCAGTCATGTGTGACTATAAAAATAAAAGTCATCCAGGGATCTGTAGTAGTTCAAAACAACGGCTGCTTTTTTATTTGTTGATCTGAACACAACTGAGCATTCTTTGTTCAGTATTTATTACTGTTTCATTTGTGCTGGTGAATGAAGTGCAGATATGCCACTGCTAGAATTGAAAAGTTGTTCCATTTCACTAGGTTCCCTGATGCCTCTGTGTCCTCATCTGAAAATACATTTTTGAAAAGTAAGATAATATAAACAAATAACGTTTTCTTCTTTCTCCAAACCTGGAGAAAATACACAACAACAAAACTTTGCTAAAAAGTTTTCTAAACTGATATGGATGACACTAACTTTTTAGGCACAGGATCCAGTTTAGGTGGTGGCAAGAAATGTTAATAAAACTCTAGGGACTTCTGGTAAATTGAGCAGTGGCCCCAGTGTTGGTTGTCACTTCCTTTTTCAAGTGGGAAGTGGAGAGATTGCTGCTGGTGGCTGAGGAGCTTAATAGAACTACTGGGATGTATATTTGCTGTGGTCAACCTTTCATTCTGTCATCTGACATGCTGGCAAAACAGGGCATTTAAATAGCAGGACATCTTGAAATTCATGCTCTTACTTCTTTAGACTTAATTTTTTAATTGAGATTAATATTACACTGCTGTCATTATTCTAAGTGTCACAAGTTGTATCAATATCTCCAGCAGCTTCAGCATATCTTGTGTGGAAGTTCTTAATTTTGATCTGTCAAAACTATCAGTCATTCTCTATTTTCTATATTTTGGGTCTCTCATTGTGTGTAAGCATCACTTGTACCTGCACAGCCAGTAGGACTCCACCTGACACTAAGAAGAGAAATTGTGAATGTTACTACTAATAAAACTGAGGGCAGATCATATTTATTCCAAGAATAAGCTTACTGCAGAGGAATTATACACTTTTTAAAGGTAGATATCTTGCCTGGATGGCTTCTTTAGAAGCATGCTTAATGGAAGTAGGAGTTAGGTTGACAAGTGAGATGCTTGCTGCTGAAAGCCGAATACCCATCCCTACCTCTTTACTACAATGTCTAAGAGAAGGAAGTTACCCTTCTGATGCTATTTCACTTAATTGGTTTCTGTATGTGAAGAAGCAGTGGACACAGCTGGACTGGTATTTATTTTATTTTTTACTTGTCAAATTAGAGCCACCAGTGTAGAGAAAGCTGAAGCAGGTGATGGAAGAAGAACAAAAAAAAATTGTTAACTTGATGTGTTGATCCTTCTGGCTGCTTTCATTTGACTTTGCCTGATACAACTTCTGTGGTTTTATCAGGCCTTTTTATATTGTTTTCTTTCTGACTGACACTCTCAGCTTATTCTAAAACCTTGGATCAAGTAAGGTAGCTAAGATGTAGTAAGCAGATTCTTTCATGTTGGAAATTCATTGTCAGATTTGCTACATAAAACATACCCTCATTTCAAGAAGAAATAACACCATCTCTTTCAACATCTTGTTTTAGGCTTCTCGGTGTATTTCCTAAAAGCCTGATGGACAAGATAATTTGACTGATGCCAGCCCAGTTTTTCCTGACGTCCCATGTATGCGTGAAATCTGACAGCTGCCTTCCAAATGTCTCTATCCTTCTGAAGTTCCAGTAAATGCTTCTTCTGAGCCCATCTTTTCTGTGTGTTGCACCAGTGGTGGCCAGTACCCACAGAGCTGGCATGCCCTGTCTGAAAGTGTGAGGTTTATCTCTCGTAATTTAGTCACAACCGAGTTATTGGAAGTGAGCTGCAAATCTGCGGGTGGCACATCTGTAAGTGACATGCTTGTCTCCTAATTGCAGAGATGTTTTCCATCAGACTATGTAGTAAAATAAGCAAAATGCCTTAGTTTTATGTTTCTAGGGCACTTTTGAAATGCTCTGTCTCCACTATGGGCTAGTAAGCCAAAAAGTGATGATGTAAGATGCAAATTTATTCACAGAAAAATCAGTATTATTATGAGGACAAAACTGTCTCCAGTGACAAAAAAGCAAGTTGCAGTTACCTGTCAGGTGCTTAGGCAGTAACAGGCTTGGCTCTGTATATTTCAGTTATCCACTCATTTTTTTGGTCTTGCTGAAGTAACCTATTTAATCATGGAAAGTTTTCTAGAAGTTTGGGTAAATAGGGACAGATAAAGTTTCATAACATTAGGCTTATGATCAAAATATCAACCAATTTCCAGTCTAATTGCTGGTTGGAGAAATTGGGGTTGGGTTTTTAAATAAGAAAAGTTAATGATTTTTACTTGTCCTTTTGTTATGATATCCACACCTTGTCATTTCAGTTGAGATGGGAAAGAGCATGGAAAAAAACAAGTGTGTGTGGGAGCCCTCTCTGGCAATAGTTTTTGCCTGATTCAATCAAAGAATTGGAAATCTTATGAGAGAAAGATGGAAAGCAAATATTCTTGAGTGATTTGCAACTTGATTTTCAAAGCAGCAAGCTATGGATAACACTATTTTGCTTGTAGTCAGATATTTATCTGAAGTGGAATGCCATGCCAATATAGAGATGTTTATTTGCATATACTTTTTTTTTTTTTTAAAAAGAAGTTTTCTCTGGGAGTTCATTTCTTGAAGTTATTGACTCCTTGGTAAATCACATTCTTTCCTTGCACTAAGCTAGGAAGCAATCAAGTCTGCAGTGCTCAATTTGGCAATGTGTTTATTTTGGCTTTTTGAAAGCACATTTTTGTAGTTTTTTATCTACTTCAAAAGTAAGGACATTAAAGAAAGGGTCAGGAGATGATGACTGTACTTCACAAAAGAAACTGTCGTGTGGAGTTGCAAGAATTTATTGAGGTCAATGTCGATGAGAAATTGATAGAGTAGGTTGAGCAGTCTACTGATTTTTCAATATATTTCTTCCAGTGCTCTAATGAAATTACTGTCACCCTTTTCTGAATGTTATATGTGCTCTCTATCTTTCTGTGTGTGCTATCTTTCCTTTCATCAGGATACTGTTAATCTTACTTCTTCCCTCATCTAGCAGGTTTCAAATGTACATAACTAGGCACTTCATCAGATTTTTTGCCTTTGCTACAACCTTTTGCTGATATGCACATGCATCTCCTGATCTCACTGTATATTGCCAAATTAAAAAATTGAGGAAACCAAGATGAGAGAGGAAGAGATTGCAATAGCAGAAGTTCTTTTCCTTACCTTTTCCCCCAAGATTGCATATTTTCTCATTACAATTAAATGAATTTAACATAGAAAGCTCCTAGTACACAAGACTTACATTACAAAATTCAGGTGTTACAGTATCACCTTGCATAAGAGGTGCACCTTGTTTCATTTGCAGCAGTCTTAGCCTTGTAGACAACTTCTCTCCTACTCCCTTCATAGTGCCAAGCCTTGTGAGTCTCATTATTGGCTGTTATGAAGTTTCTACACTTCTTCTCCAGCCTGTATTGATCTTCCTGTGATTTCTCCTCTGTGTTGGAAGTGGGTCTGGTGTGTCTGAGAGCTACCTAGTTGCATGCAGCCTTACCTTGCTTTTCTCTCAACTTCCTAGTGCAGCTTTAGCACCTGGGGGAACTGATGCTTCAGATGCATTGGCCATTGCAAGAGATGACCCTCAATTTCAACACCTACTTCTAAAGCACCATCAATCATTAGAAAGACTACATGTCTCTGTGATTTAATAATGGGCAAAGCACCCACCCCTCTACATTACTAGAATTTCACTGTCTCATTCATTTGGGGGACTGGGCTTGTTCATGGGTTTCAGCTCTAGCATGTTCTGGGTGCCTGTATACAATACCCTACAGTCCAGAACTTGTGTCCTGGAGTCAGAGTTCAGCTGCTCTGATGAGGTTCTACTGTGGGGGTGTCCTGGAGCACAAGGTGTTTAAGACCTTAGTGCTGTTCTGTTTTCCTTCAAGCCACCAGCATTTTAGCCCTTATAAAATTTTGGGAGTTCAGCCTCATGTACACCTAAGTAGCAGGGTTGCTACAATCAATCTTCTGTATGGAGCATGGTAAATACATGTCTGCTTCTGGGGGGTTTTGGTATTCATATTAATGGTGACTCTTATGTTTTGGCAGGAATTTCATAGTTGCAGAAACATGAGTGTCCTAACATGGCTCCTGACTCACATAAGGACAGTCTGATCCTAGCCTGGGAGAGGGTTAAAATTTCTAGATCATTACTAGGACCTGATGCATTTTTAATAACTATGCATAAGCAAGGTATGATCCAGAAGTGTGTNACAGTCTGATCCTAGCCTGGGAGAGGGTTAAAATTTCTAGATCATTACTAGGACCTGATGCATTTTTAATAACTATGCATAAGCAAGGTATGATCCAGAAGTGTGTCAATGGAAACTATATTTTCCCCCCTTTGAGAAAGGAGGAAAATGTCCATCTTTTTGATACCCTTCTTGAAAAGTAGTCACCAGAACTAGTCAGAGCATTCGACCAGTGACTTCATGACTTCATCAAAGCCATAGCCACTTTTGAGCATAATGGAACCACTCATCCCATAAGACTTGTACAAGCAGAGTGACTGTAACAGAAACACATCTCTGAAACATGGCAGGGAAATGAACCTCATTTGGTGGGGTGGGTAGCTGAAATTTCCTATCTTGTAACCAAGGATGCAGCAGTTTCACAGGAGCAGGTCGTGTGCGCTGGAGTCGTACAGCCTCAGCACTGCAAGGCAGAAGTGAGAAAAATATCGTTCATCTAGGGTTTTGGGGCTATGGCTTTTAGTTCCAAAGCACTGAATCAGAAGGATACTTGTTAATGAGGAAATGTTGATACATATGTTCAATTAACAACCTTGCAAGACGAAGCAGGAAACCTTTCTCCTTTTTTATTCTTCTTAATGCATAAAACCATCAGGATGCAAAGTGCCCGAGGAAGAAGGCAGTCTGTTCGGAGGGGCTTGCAGCACTGAGACCTGTTCTTGCAATAGTCCATGTTTATTCATCAAATGAGGAAACACTCCCTGTGACAGAGATATTATCTGCATTAGTTGTCAGTACACTCAGTAAGTGTTTGTACAGTCGGGCCATCAGTAGAGGATCTTGACTGCAGATCTGGGGGAGAACTACTTTCTTTACACTGGCTCTGAGATGAGTGTTAACTTCCTCTGAATTTGAATTTAATGATCATCTGATCTCTAATAATCTGTTGACCTCAGTTTCATTTTGATTTATGTTTTTGTTTCTGTGCATTAGCTCAGTGATGACAATACAGCTTTATTTCTCATTCCACAGTAGCAGTTTCCAGGGGGTGTGTTTCTTTAGTGTCTAAGTCCAGGCAGGTTTGGCTACTTTCAGACTAGTATGGATGAAGATTTTAATGAGAATTAGTTTAGGAAAAAAGAGCAAGCAGAAGAAAATGCAGACACACTAAGTATGCAATGCTCATTCACAGGACTCAGAAATCGTAGAATACAACACAAAGAATTACTGGTACTTTCTGCAGGAAAGGTCTGTGCCACAAAATGTCCTTTTGTGCAGAGAACAACGAACTAGCTCTGAATGGCTCTTGCTGCAAATCCAGTGTCCCTGAACGGCTTTTGCTCTGCCCTGCCTGATAAGGCTGCCCCTGATCAGCCAAGAGACTTCCCCAGCACTGTCCCAGTCCTGGGTCAGTGCTCTTTCAGTATCTCTGTGCAGCCTGTATGTGCCATGTAGACATACTCCTGGTGATCCAGCTGTCAGTGCTGATGCTGATTTAGGGACAAGGGATCAACTCTTGCATATTAAGCCCAGAGGCTCACTTCTACCTTTGTGGCTATGACTGACTCTTATGAACCTGACTGAGTTACTCACGCTCTGCCCAGAGAAACTATTCTGATCCTCTCTAGGCTAAAATGTCCTTTCTTCTTTTTAAATTGATATTGCTTGCCATATTTCTAAGTTGGGTCACTCTAGCAGCAGGTAATTTATGCAGTTCAGAGCAATTTATTTTTTGGTATAATTGGTGAATCAAAATTTCTAAAAAACTCTTTACTTGAATGAAAAATTCTGTCTAGCTTAAAACAAGATATTTCTGCTTTGGTTTTGGAAGATTTTTCCTTTTCAGTATAATTAAACTACATCCTATAAGAAGGTGATTTATTTCTAGGACTGGTTCTTTTTGTAGATCTTTTCCTCTATTTCACTGCAATAGAATGGTTTTCTGCATCCCTATAATTTTGTAATACTATAGATAAATCACTTCCATCACTTAGTTCCTCCTTATGCCAAACAAGGGTAATATTCCACAGCTGAAGAATACAAAGAGCATGAACTCATTGATAGTTGTAGCATGATTCAGTAATGTTTGTATTGCCAGGAATGTTCTCAACTGCATACTGCAGGGGAGTAGTCAGAGTTCACACTAAAGGACAACAAAAAAGAGCATTATTTTTTGTCAAGAATAAAGGGTAAGTGCATGGCACTCTCTGCCGGTGCTTAAATTTCACAAATCCTTTCTACTTCTAAATTTCTGAAGGATGACTAGGATTTTAACTGACTGACTTCTATTTGACTTTAATGGGAGATCTGCATTTTGAAACACCATGCAATATTTTGAAAAGTTCCTCGTAATGTCCAAAGTAACATTATTTTAAATCTGTCCTTGGCAATGGCAACTGTTATTAATATTCAGTTGTTGCAAAATAGATTCAAACAAAAGAGGGGTGGGAAATGTTCTTTGACATGGTTCTTGGTTGTTAAGAAAGTAATAAACCTTCCTTGTCTCAAATTTTATAACGGACAATAACCATTAACTGATCAGCAGAAGAAATGTCAGGTGTGGAATCAATGCTGATAGAAAAGTATTTCATCTGTTTACATTTACGAAAGATCACTGATAAAACCTTTGATCCCATTAAGGATATAAACTCTTCACATATAGTCGATGACAAGTCTGATGAGCTAGCTGAGCTCCACCAGCCTTGCTGTGCTTAGTGAATGTTCAGCTAAAAAGGGATCAAATTGACTCACGAATTTCAAGATTCCTAGGAAATTACCATTGTGAGGTGACCCACTTTTTTGATTAGTGTCATGAAAAGACAGGTCTCACTGAGAAATAAACGTAATAATGTCAACTATGTGCTTAAGTTCTTCTCTCCGTTATACACATTCGCTTTCAAATTGTTTTGTCATTTTAGCATAAACTGTATCACTTGCTTTCATCTGAGAAACACAAGCTTAGCATAGTTCTGTGCAGAAATCAAAGATGAGCATGGAAAAAAGGCCCCTCTTTGCCTATTGAATCATTGATCAGACAAGCACAGGAGATATTTGCATGGATCCTTAGTAGTTAGGTCTCAGTAACTGCCTCAGATAATTGTTGGAAGGGAAAGAAGAGAAGACCAGCAAACTTAGATGTTTCATCCATCTGTTTTTCTGAGTAATTGCAGACCTTATAGGTTGTTCTCTCACATTTATCTGTCTTCAAGCACAGAATGCTCACCAATGGATATTGTTATTGATACTGCCTTTGGAACTATCTAGTTTAAACCAGGAACAAGAAATCATGAATGCACTGCCTTCCCTTGTTAACAAATAAGCATGTTGAGAAGGAATTGACTGTCTGGGCCAGGAGGAGATTGAGAAAGAGAGGGAAGAAGCAAAGCAAAGGTTCAGAAATGCTGCCAAATCTGAACTGCAGTGGGGCTGATTTCATTCTATTATTCTCGCCTCAGAAAGCCATTTGACTGAATTGGAAAATACACTTGCAAATACTGATAAATTCAAAAGATTTATGAAGTCTTCACAGTGATCAGGCTATGGTCAGTCACTGGCTGTTAGTTGGAACCATAGTGTTCCCACCTTCCAATGTCACTCAGGGCTCATCAGTCCCATTCAATTGTTGGGATGCAACCATCCCTACCTCTGTTTCTTAGCCCTTGTCTGTGACTTTTTTTGATCATCTCTGCCAATGTTTTCAGCTCCTCCAACTCTCTTTTCTCTGTTCTTTTTTCCCTGTACAGGTGCAGGAAACTTTCTGTGCTGCAGAGGCCCACAGCACATCCGAAGGATGTGAGGAAAACTGCCTCTACAAGTGGTACATCACATCTTTTCCTTCCCCACTGAACATCCTGTGCGCTCCCCTCAGGACTTGCGACAGCTCATGGATAGAAGCTGGTGAGTGTGGCCAGAAAAAGCAAAGGAGATTTGCCTTAGTAAGAGTGAGGTGGGAAAGTCATGCTTGGCTCATGGGCTTAGCTTTACTGCAAAAACAGAAGCAACAGAATTGTGTATTTTTCTGTTAAGAAGACTTAAAAGTCAGATGAGTTGAAAAAAAAGGAAAAAAAAAATATCTCTGGGTTTGGTAAGTGAGAACTAGAGGAGGGAATATATTAATGTGCAATCACAGCTCTTCCTCAGTGTGGCAGCAGCATCTATTAAAAAGTGCAGGACATTTAAACCTGGTAAGGAGCTCTGAAACCCTGGTTATGCTGCAAAACTTGACTGTATCCAGAGACAATGGCTTCAATCTGTTGGGATGAAGTTTCTCATGAAATGATGAAGTACCAGTGCCTGTGGACTCTTCTTTCTTCCCCCTCATTTCTGCTTTTTCTCCAGTGCTTGCCAATTATGTTAAAAGCTAATGCTTGGTCCTCTGAGGTACCTGTTGGCTTTGACCAGTGTTAAAAGCCACCTAGTGATGGGTTGTAGTAGAAGAAACTGTTGCCACTGGAGATGAAGACAAGGTGAGATAAAAACTGAACAAAAATATGGCAGTGTTCTTTTTCAACTGCACAGTCAAGTCAAGGGTGTGAACAGCTCAACCTTCAAATATTAAATGTGTAGATGAATCCTTTGGATGCACTGAGTGTACTATTTTGGAAGACTTAACCACAGGTCACATGAGTTAGATGTAACAATTGTGTAGATGTAGACTGCCCCAGCTACACATCTTCTCAAAACCAAAGCAGAGCATTTCATGAACAGTGACGTTATATTTTCACCACCTAAGTCAGTTTTTCTTTCTGAAGTTCTCCCAATGACTTGGCTCAGAGGAGAGTATGTCTGGAAGAGTTTTCAGTTCTTAGAATCATATAATCATTATGGTTGGAAACAACCTTCAAGATCATCAAGTCCAACCATCTACTAAACATTATCATGACCACTAAACCATGTCCTGAAGTGCCACATCTAGATGGTTTTTGAACACGTCCAGCGATGGTGATNAGATCCCTCTGCAGAGTCTTCCTACCTTAGAGCAGGTTGACACTCCCGCTCAGTTTGGTGCTGTCTGAAATTCTTTCCCCAGTACATGATTTTGGTGGAGATTTTTGCTTTTTCTCTTACAGAAATTAAGAAGCTCATTTCTGTGTGGTGTAATTTGGGTGGCAGAAGTCAAGGTGGAAGGGAAGGAACTCCAAAGGAAATAACACCCTCTTCATAATAATCATAGTCAAACAGGCTCAGCTACCACTGGTACACAGAATCTCAGCTGGTTAAACTGCCTACATTTCTCTCTTAACAGTAGAATAACCAAGTAGAAATCATTCCCCAGATGTTACAAGTGCTCTGAAATCTGTTTGAAACTATCTAAATACTTCACACTTGTTATAAATTCATATCTCGATCCCAGAAGAGGATCCAGTGCGCTCACCATGGACTAATAAACATTTAGAAAAGTTAAATTACTTAGAGATATTTAAGTATCATACAAATATGTGTAAAGTAAAGACACTCCCCAGCATAGAACCTGACCTCCAAAAGTCTTTGTCTATTTGAATGCATTATTTTTTAACCTCTCCAGTTCCAAAGAGAACTACAGATTCTATTATAACACAGTGGAGGAAGAAAAATCTTAAACTAGAGGCATTTAGTCACCTGCAGAGTGAGAGAGACTGGAAAGGAAAATGGATTTACTGATTTTTAGATGAGTTTGTAGGCAATTTGTCTTTGAATTGCTCTTAAATCAAATTCTGCGTAACATTAGTGGTCTGAAACGACGCAAAACAGTATCAGAAACCAGCCCCCTTTTGTAGCATGGAGAAATCCTCTCCCAGTCCTTGTTATTCTTCAAGTCATCTGTTTTCCCTTCATTTATTCTTTCACATAGTGCTCAGACTTCTGACAAGTGAAACACGAAGAGGAAGTGGGAGGGAGCAAGCTTTGTGTCTCTGCTGCCGGTGTGCCTCAGACGTTTGTGAAGCAGCGGACCCACATCGTAAAACCGACTGAAAGCCACAGAGGTACCTCTCTAAAAAATGTAATGGACTGTACTGAAAGCCTAACTTTGACTGATGTGAGGTTTGGGACTTTATCCAGGTAAGAATTCATGCAGCAATGAGCACAGATAAGGCAGATGACCCAGAGTAGGGCCAAACTGTTTACCAGCAGATGTGTTTTTGAAAATCTTCCTTAACTGGTCATGGCAGCGGAAAATACCCTGCTGTTAAACGCATCTGCAATCCACTGCGCTCCCAATCCACCTACAAAAATTCTGACCTTTAAAGAAATGATGGAGAAGCTGGTGATTTTTTCCATGGCATTGAAGCTCAGTCTATTTTAGGCTCCAAGGCAATTGCAGCCCTTTTTGCTCCCTATTTCACATCACTTTTAAGTCTTGTTCTGGCCACTATGAACCCTTCAGCACTTCTCCCTGTGCAATCACTCGAGTCAAGATCTGTGATTTGTGATTTGCAGATGACATGTACATTTCTTGGCTGATGGCTGTTAAAGCAGTTTGCAAACCTAAGGCAATAAACTGCAGGGATGCAGTTGGAGCACTATTGCCACACTAAATTGCCATTCTCATGCAAATGAATAACAAGTTTCTCATTATTAAGATTGAAAATAAATTGTTGTCCATTTCCAATGCTGTGAATTTCTGCGTTAGTATTTTAATGAAATCATTTTGTCAGTTTCCATTATATGCCTCCTGTAGATGGGAATATCATACTTAACTAGTCTGTGTATCAAAAACAGTGATGCAACTTGCTGTAGAGGAAAAGGAAAACATTGCATAGTTTCTGCATTCACCAAATAGAAATCCTTTAATCCTTTTGGTATGGAAGTCTATTACTGAGCTGCAGAACACACTAACAGTTCCTAAAGTGTTAGCACACTTATTTATACATTTCTGATCATCATTCATTTAAATATTTATAAAATGCATACTGGGAAGTATGTACCTTTTAGAAAACTCAGTTTCTATGTCATTTTCTTAAAATATTCACTTCTGTTCCTCTAAAAAGAAACCTAAAAAGAAAACCCAATGGATTTTGTTTTAAGTGACACTAAAAATATACAAACAAAATGTAATCTTAAACAGAAAATAATATGATTACCATCAGAAGGATTACTATGGTTGATTGTTCAGAGAGCAGGAAACACAAAATGATTGTTTGAAATACTCAGTCGTAGCTCACAAAAAACCCAAATGTATTGAAGTGCTTAGTCTTAATGTGCAGCCTAAAGTCTACATATTGTATAAATTCCTAATCCTATCAAAATGTAAGTCTGAAGATTAGCAGAATGTATAATAAATGTGTCTATGTCATTACACATAAAAATAGTATTGCCAAATCAAGTGTGGCCCTTTATAAATGTAAAAAAGCCCAACTTAAGCAGATTTGCACTTTATAATTCTACAGCTCTGAGGAGAAAAAAAAAGCAAGATTGACTAAACCAGATTACTTATTTCTCTAGTATAAATCAGTTTGCACGCACAAAAAGCCATTGGCATAGATTGATTTAGCAAATAACTTAATATTTATTGAGATTTCATGTACATTTAATTATTAATGTCATCAGTGTTACAGTATTTCTATGAGGTTACTATTACTGACCCTGTACCTGTTGGGGTTTTTTTTTCCCCTTCATGTTATTTCTTCTACAACCATGAAAGCGTAAGACTTACCAATTATTTTACATGACAGAGTCAAAAAGACTTATGGTTTCGTTGTCTGTCACTAGGTTATTTGTCAGCATTTCAGGACTTGACTGACTGTCATCCTACAAAATATTAAATTTAGTGATTTTATAGTTTATGATTAATGTAACAAATGCACTAACATATACAAAACTACCATATCTTTGGGTACTTAAATAAGTCTTGTGGAAATGTTTAATGAAGCCAGAATAAAATATAATATACACAGTTGTTTGTTCAGCAACTGTAACCTAGACACACACAGCAGTGCTACTCTTGTGAGGTGTGATGACTTAGACTGTCAAGGTGGAATATTACAGGCACCTTTCTATACAAAGGATCTTTTATTGTGTTAATCCTGTTCCCTTTATGAGGTAGAATAAATAGAATAATAGAGAAAAGTCAAATTACAAACCTACTCTGTTGTATATATTATAAATATGAAGAATGTTAGGAACAATGTGTGAACCCTCACCTTTTACTGAGTTGTTGCACTTTTTCATAGTCTACAATGAAAAATAAGTCAATAATCAGCTTATTGGTGGAAAAAGCCATTTTCAAAGTCTTTCTTCCCACACCTTTTAAATAATCCCGCCAACCAGAGAACTCAGAATGACTGAAGTCTGTAGAAAGCTGCAAGGTGTAGCACTATTGAATTCAGTAGTAAAACTCTCACTGACTGTATTAGAGGCAAATTTCTCCCCAGCATTTTCAAAGGTGCCTACAGGGTGTGCATCACTAACTGAAGGAATTCCAAGGAGGTATTTCACACTGCTTGAATATCATATCCTTCAGACATTTCTTATTCAGGGGCTGGGATGTAAAAATAGCTGATATAATAAGCGTTAAAATAGGGTATCTCCTGTTCCTTAATGATGAAAATAGCTCTGATCTACCTTTTGTGATCAGCTGGCACACTGTACCAGTTTTGCACGTTCTTAAGTGTACTGATCCAGATTCTGAAGGTCTTACATGCACAGCAACCCTCCAGTCATTGAGGACAGCGGGGATCTCGGCTAGAGTCAAACCCTTAGGACTAGGCATGGAATTTCCTCTTAGGCTCATTATTTCTTTCACTTGAAGAACTACAAATGATTGAAAGAACTAACTGTGTCATTTGTAGCAGGAAATAAATGTCCTGCTATCTAAGTCTTTGACTAAATCGTGAGTATCTAGCACTGAGTATCTTGGACAGGGATTATTAACACCTTTATTGGGCAGGACTGGTCTGGGTCTGGCGCATACAGGCGCTGGGAGAGGAAGTACTGAAGACTGTGTTTAAAATCACAACACTGTAATCTCTGTCATTATTTTCTCATTATAAATTCACTAGAGGACTCTAAGGAGTCAGATCTCTCCCTTTGTGTATGCCAAGGTGCTTCTTCCTAATGCTAGTCGTTTGGGGAAGGAGCACATCTGCCTCTCATCTGCTGTCTGGGAACAGAGGCACTACCCAGCCCAACACCCTCCCTCACACACCTCTCCAAAGATCCCAAGACCCTCCGTGCACAGAGCAGCACTATCCAGCAATTCAGTGGACAGAAGGAGGGGGATTCCTAGCTTCATTCCTAACTCCATTTCCAGTCCTTCTTCTACCCCACTGCTCTACTGGAGAGGCAGTGGGTACTGTACCACTCCCTTCCTTGGAAGCAAAGCAGTGTAGATTCTGTTCTATGGTGCAGAGGGGAGGCAAAGTGTAGGATGTAGGACTGGTGTGGTAGGCAGCACAGTACTACTCCATAATTTGTTATCTCAGGAGTTGCTTGTGTGCCAAGGTGCAGTATGGCTGTGGAAGCTGTAGGGTGCTTCTGAACAGGTGCTCAGCAAGAAAAGAAAGTCATGTGCATATCAACCTACGGTCTGGCTCAGCTTCAGGCAGTTCTTTGGTTTTGTACCTCCAGTAAGCAAGCTGTCAGGGTGCTTAAATGACATTATGAGAGAGATGCAGATCTTAAGGCAAATATATCACCTATGCTCTTTATCAGGGAAAGATGCAGGAGAATGCCCAGTATCCTGGGTTCTATTCCTTTAAGGAAGCCACTCAGATTGGGAAGAGGTACAATGGCAGGCAGAGGTTTGTGCTGAATACAGGCTTTACCTGTCTAATTTCTTTGGAAAATGGCTGGCAAAGCAAAATCTTCTATAAGAAAGGAAGAATGTAGATTTTCAACTTGGTAATAGTCAAAAAGCTTTCTTCCAGTATTCTTGAAACTAAAAATCCCAATGCTGGGAAACTCTTTGTTTTGTTTCATTCAATTTTGCAATACAACATTTTAAGGTTAACTTTAAAAAAAAAAAAAAAAGGAAGAAAAGAAAATAGAATCACAGAGTCATAGAATGATTTTGGTTGGAAGAGACCTAAGTACTAGAACCATCTCAGAATGAACTGTTTTAGTTAATCCTACCAGAAAATTTCTTGGTGTGGATAAATCTCCTTGTTCATTCCTTCAGTATTTTGGGTTTTTCCAGATTAGAAACCAAACAATCTCTAAATAACACTGTTCAAAACAGGTCATAGAATCGTTACGGTTGGAAAGGACCTCTAGGATCATCAAGTCCAATCTTCATTCTAACATCTCTCTATCCATTAGACCAGAGCCTCAAGTGCTACATCCACTCGTTTTTTAAACACCTCCAGGGATGGTGACTCCACCACCTCCCTGGGCAGCCTGTTCCAGGGCTTAATCCCTCTCTCAGTGAAGAATTTCTTCCTAATATCCAATCTAAACCTCCCCTGACACAACTTGAGTCCATTTCCTCGTGTTTTATCATTAGTAATTTGGGAGAAGAGTCCTCACATGCTACAAAAAGAGGACCAGTGCCAGTGACCCTCTACTCACCAGCATAGGATTCAGGGCTTTAGTATTAGAATAC
The DNA here is from genome assembly GCA_013399075.1 of Chloroceryle aenea. Taxonomy (NCBI): domain Eukaryota; kingdom Metazoa; phylum Chordata; class Aves; order Coraciiformes; family Cerylidae; genus Chloroceryle; species Chloroceryle aenea. Next base: position 155,179 of record VWZY01010545.1, on the reverse strand, counting down.
ATGTAAATAAGGCAAAAAAAACAAAGAGTTAGATGATTAAAATGTGGTAAATACTTTGCCTTGTCTACAGTCTGAGTGTCTTTCTTACTGAAGCCAACAAAAATATTCCTTCTTTGGGTAAGTTTTGGATACGATGTGGATATTTTTCTTTTGTTACAGGAAATGCTACCATGTCACAAGTATCTCTGATGAACAGAGTATAATAAGCAACAGATTCACTGGGAAAATTCTTCCTATCTGTTAGAAAAAGTTGGCAGTTTTCAGAGACATGATGCATGATTTAGGTTTGCTGGTGAGTTATGTACACCAGGGTTTGCATTAAATCTATCACTGAATACACATTTATCATGGTAACAAGAGAGCATCATTCAATAGAGCTGTTAATATTCCCTTTCAGGTTACAGAGTGATAAGCATAGTTAGGGGTGCATCTTTAAGTGTGTTGTATTCATTACAATATTCATTAAGTAAGGAAATGAATAGCAATAGGCGAAAATGTGATGGCTGAAGAAAGAACTGCAGCACTGAAGAATGATCTCAGGAATGGCTCTGATATGGTGATTGTTTTCTTCCAGCATGCTCTTTAGTGTTGCCTTTACCCCAGAAAAGCTTTCAGATCACAGCTGCTTCTATATTGATGAGTATGGGGAACAGGACAAACTCTAGCTGTGAATGTTCGATCAATCTTTATATAGGTAAAATTGCCACTCTCCAGCTGATTTATGTAATGATTTTAGTTTGTGCTAGGAAAGCCGTAACAGAAATCCACTCTTGTGCAATTAATTGTTTAAATCAAATACACGTCCTTGCTGCACAGGATACTTACGCCTAAATTTTGAAGGATACTTCTTGAATAAATGATGCAGAAACTGGTTGAAGTTTATTTTCTGTTATCCAGGGGTTGTAGCTGCTTCTTGCCTTCTTCAAATGTAGTCTATTTAATCTCCTGTAGTGTAGGAAATTATGTTCAAAATCTCTGTGATCCTCTATCACTAGTAAGTTATGCAAGTAGTGACAAGTATACACCATAAGGTCTTGAGATTATATCTGTAATGTGTGGCTACAGACTGTTGATCAAGAGAGCCTGGAAGAAAAACATTATTTTCAGGTGTGAAAAACCGTCACCTTTATCAAATAATTTCTCTTACATCTCTCCCAAGGCATTGTAGCCTATTTAAACTTGGGAGGTTAAGTTTGTAGCATTCATTATGACTGAAAATTTAGTTCACACAATCATGATGTTCTCTTTATTAAGTGTTACTGTTAAACAATATTAAAATAAACACAATGTGATTGGCCTTTTCAAAGGTTCACGGGATATTTATTTCTTTGCCTGGTCTCTTAATTGTGTCTGCTTTTTAAGACTCTGTTTTGAAGCTAATGTTGCTGCTGTACGCCTTATTTGCCACATATTATCTGATTTATCTATGTATATCTTACAATTTACTTTTCTGTCTGGTGCATATAATTGAAATACTTAGGGGTAATGTAAATGTCTTTTGACAGAGCTATGCCTTGAATCTTTGGTTAGGAGGTTTTCTTGAACCTCCAAACAAACCAGAAATAAATTCTGTCAGCCTGGCAGTTTTACTGTACCTAGCAAAAACACATTCTGTAAGAGCCTTCACCCATGTCATTACATGAATTATTAGATAGAATGACAACAAGTTTCAGAAACTCTAGCATGAGATATTCTTGTATCAATATACCCATACTAAAAATGGCTGCCTTCACCCATCAGTACTCTCCCATCTGATCCCATTTTATTTAGTACCTTCAGCCCCATATCATCACTACCCTTCACAAATACTTAGTCTCCTTCCTGTAGAATAATTGTTCTTTTAGTTATTTGCAATATCCACTGTCATAACGTGTAAATCATTGGGCAGGGTATTGATCCAGCCGTGCTTGCTGCTAGCAGTGGGTTAGGGGTCCTAAAGGGGCCCTTCAGGTAAACTTTGGGGATACTACTCATGTAATCCCAAGTGCAGGACTTTCCATGCACGTAGTATATGTGTGCAATATTGGAAGGCTTTCCTACTACCTGTGGCCACAAAGTGAGCAACACTTGAGGAACTTCAGTAGGTGCAGGATTCCTGCTGTATCATGCAAACTTGCTGCCCAGAAGAGCATCCCTCCAAAGCAGTAAGGCTGAATGTGTGTTCAGAAATGTTTTCTCATCCTCTCTCAGGGAGTCAGTTGGGTCCATATTGCCTTTCACAGCGGGCTGCACCTACTGGGCCCAATGTGGTCCTGAACTTTCATCAGACAAACAACTGTGACTGGTGCAAGGTCATTTACTTGGCCTGAAAAATCTTCAGCAAGCACCATGTTCTTTGTGCTAATTGTGTTCTTCCCTCTAACCAGCCAGAAAATAAGCTGGGCAGGAGCTGGGCAGCAGTTCAAGCAGGCACCACGACTCCCCTTTAAGACTGATAGTTTCTATGTTTTGAAGGCAGTTTGTTAATGATTATTCCTTTCCTCTCTACCTGCAGGTCCTTTTCAAGGCACCTGAGATATCAAGACTTGGATTTTTAGAGGCCCTGATTTCAGCAAGAGCTGCGCTTCTGAAGATCAAGCCACAGGCTTTTTACAACAGACTAATCTGAGGGAGAAAAAAAAAACCACTGTGGAATATGGGAGTCAGACCTTTCTATGGAAAAAATGAAGAGACCTGTGTCATTTGCTTCTTTACTTCATTGGCCACAAAGCCTGTTCTGGATAGAGAGATGGAGATATTGCTGACTTTTGAAATTAAGAAACCTGAGCATTGGAAGGCTGCTTTTATTTTTTATTTATACTTGTTTTTAAGGGTTTCTTTAGTAGTAGTTGTTTTGTTTGTCATTTTGTTTGTGTTTTTTGGTTTTTTTTAGAATGTCAAGTGCTTGGGGGAGAAGCAGACAGTCAGCAACATCAAAACTTGATGTGATTCTCCTGAAAGACACTCTGATGCACTGGAAATGCCATAGCTCCACTCCTGGGACCCAGTGCAATTATCTGGGGAAAACAGAATAATTTCCAAACTATTGACTTGCCAATAAGGCTAGGTCAATGTGGTCTGATGGTTTTCAACAAAAGGCTGCTGGTAATCTTTCAAACCTGACAAGTCATAGAGCTGTTCATTGCTACCTGTGAGCCAGGCGGGTATTGGACATCAGTTGCCATGGAAGAAAGGGTTGTAGGTGACATGAAAGGGAGTGGAAGTAAACTCTCCTTTGCTTGCAGAACTTCTCTGCTGAGATATGACAGCTATGGCAAAAACATTTACTGCCATCAAGAGGCAGCTATGAGGGAAGAGTATGAAATACATCGTTCCTTATTCAGGAAACATACACTGTTTCCCAGTGACCGATTTATTATTTTCACCCTGTCCAGCAGCATAGGAGGGTGCACCAGGGATCTGCCTTTCTCTGCTCTGAATAACTTAAGTTGGGCTGCAACCTGTGAAATAATTGAGCTGACCAGAATTTACAGCTCTAGGTGGAGTTTCTTCTTTCTGTTGGGTTTGTGAGTCACAACAATAAGTTACCACAGGAGTATGATGTAAAATGTACATGCTCATTTCTTTCTCATTTTTCTTTTTCATACTGTTTTATGACTCAGTTCAGCTCTCACATGGTCTAGTTCTCTTAGGCAAGAGTCTCCACAATTATTAGGTATCATCTTTAAAAATTAGAGCAGCAGAGAGATCATGTGAGCCATGCTCTTTCATTTTTTACTCTGATCTTCACATAGTAAGTCCCACATGGCTTTCAGAGAGGCCTGTCTTGTTTAATGTGGACTTTGTTGGGCTGTAATTTATTTTATTTAATTATTTATGGCTACATTATGTATATTAGCTGCACTTGTCTAAATAACAAGAGTTGCAATGGAAGACTGCCTGTTCAGCTGATTAATTCCTATTACTTTCTGCATTTCTTAAGGTGATTTTGTGATTAGTTTAGATAGCTGTTTATTGTTCCTGGGCTTATGCCTAGCATAAGCTCTGGGACAACAATAAGAATAGGCACAGGCAGAACTTAAATATGTGGACATCTAGTATTGGATACTTTTTGCAGTTGAGGATGATTTCAGAAGAATAGGGAAATGTTCTAGAACTGAATGAAAGAGCCTTGCAAGCTGATTTTTTAGTTAAAAGTGTATTTAAATCAAGAGTTCTTTTTATTTCCTACAGTCACAATTGTGAGACTGTTGCTGTGTTTTGGATTCTGTCTTTCACTCATGAGAAGTTTAACTGTTTTATGTTTATTGATAGGGAAGATACCCTGAGCACACTTTTAGTATGGGTTCCTTGGACTTAAGGGCATCAATGGCTCTGTAAAATGTAAATACATTCTTAATTACCTCAAGTGCCCCTCCTGCCCAAGTGGCTCTTAAGTGACACACATCTCACTGGTAATGAGCACAAATATTGCTAATGGACTGTGAAGGGCTTGTTCTGTAATCTGTTTTTGCCTGGGTACCGTGCTGGCAATATGTAGGGGCCACTTCGTGTTCAGTCCAGGAAAATTCTCAGGTTTTTACCCCAGTAAGGGAGCTCATCCTAAATGAGGGCCACCATAGTCTCCTCCTGACTGTTCCTGTATTTCTTGCAGTCTGTCTTGGGTTCTTAAAGTCAGTAAAAAGACAACAAAGCACTTTGAAATGTTATAGCTTCTGTTTTTTCCCAAAGGAACTATTTTCCCAGAAATTCCTTTTCCTCTTCCCCAGTTCTGTCTCATGACCAACCTCCATTCCTGCTCTTCAGCCCTGAGGGTCTGAGCTTTTTCATTTAGTTCTCACATTTTAAGGTGAATGTTACATCTTGAAAACTTGTAGCAGGAGAAGCCCAAACTCTGAGATGCTAGGGAGGAAATCACTGCATTTGGATCAGATCCTGAATGAGGTCCATGCTGGGGATATTATCATGAAAGGACCTCTAAGGTGTGAGAAATGGAGTCTGCAATGTTTTTTTCAGAATAATGGGAGACCACTTAGAGGTTGCAGAGTAAAAGATGCGTAATTTAATGGGCAGGGGAAAGAAAAGGGCCACAGTACCTGTTTTGAGAGTCATAGATGGAGAGAAATTGGAAAAAAAATTAAATTCTCTACCCCACACTGGCTTAGAAAGCGTGTGCTGACATTTTAAAGTTGTGCATGGCTTCCTTGAAAACCTGCCTGAGATTAGGTGATGAAAAGCTCTGAAAGCTTCTTGAGAGGCTGAGAACCAGGCCTGGCTCTGCTGCACTGCTGCCTGCGAAAACAGGCCATATCTTTTAAAGTCTTCTTACCCAAGACTGAATAAAGCATAAATAAATATAGGCTTGCAATGGGAAGGGTGCATCTGTCTGAGCAGTAATCCTGGCTCTGGAAGATCCTCCAGTCAGGGTAGTGAGGGCAAGCACAGTTAATCCATTTAAGGTGCAGGTTCAGTTCTGATGATGACTGCAGTGGATAGCAATTCACTGACCCAGAGAGGTCTTTGTAACCTTCCATTTAGTTGTAAAATAGTGTGCTGCTGCTACTACTGGTAACTGTGGGCAGATGCACTCACTAGCTCTGAAACCTGATGGTGCAACCACAAGCTTTATCAGAAGGATATGGCTTCTGATCATAGAATCACAGACCCATTCAGGCTGGAAAAGACCCTTGGGATCATCAAGTCCAACCATTAACCCTACTCTACAACGTTCATCCCTAAACCATGTCCCTCAACACCACATCTGGACAAACCTTAAACACATCCAGGGGTGGTGACTCGACCACCTCCCTGGTGATAAAAGGAACTATCTGGAAAGTCAACAGAGCAAGAGGGAGAAGTTAATGAATCACAGACTGAGATGGTGGACACTTTCTACGCAGTTCTTCTGATGCTTTCTCTCAACTTCAAGAAGAGGAATATGGTGGGTGAAATAACTATCCTAGATCATAGTCTTCCAATGACCCTTTTAATAGAGAGGATTAGGTCACCCTGCAGACTATTACCCTAGACAGTGACCTTGTGTCCCCTGTTACAGTCTCTTTTGGCTGTGGTTGTGATGCTGTTTGAAGTTCTGCAGTGTTTCTCCTCGAGTGTGACTAGGTCATGCTGCTGCAGCCACAGCACTGAGTGTGCATAGATGACTGTGACAGTAGGAAAGAGTCAAGGCAAAGAGAAAAGACCCGGGGAGGGAAAAACAGAGCAAAAACTGGGACAGAAGGGCAACCTATCTAGAGAACTTGCTGAGTCCTTTGGTGCAGACTGCATCCAGTGCTGGAGAACATAAAGTGCTTCAGAAAGGAAGTAGATTTGCTCTTCCTGCTCCTGTGCTATGAGATATATCTCATTTACTCTTCCCTCTTCTTCCCCTCTCTGCAGATATATAAACTTGGTAGTAGGAAGTTCATCATGCTCCACAAAATTAGCACATCTGTAATTTATATGCCTTTTAACTTCTAGTTAGGTTTCATAACAGAAGAGCTGAGGGTCCCAACAAATCTTTTATGGTACCAGAAAGCTGTGGGAGAAGATTGCTTACTTCCTAATTCAGTGTGACCCAAAGAAATGAAAGAAATAACTCAGAGCTAAGTTGTTTCCTCTGGAGTGTTTTATACTGGAGTGGCCCACAGCAATAAGTGCTTAAGTGGCATAAGGGAATAGAGGAAGAGTATATAACCAGAGATGATATCTTTTCTAATAGCATTTTTAAGAATTAAAGAATATGACTTAGAAAATAGGATAACTGAAGCACAATGAGCTAGAAAAGGAGCTTTCTCATTAGGGGACAGACTAATGAAAGACTAAAGTTATCAGCCATGAGTTTTGCTTAAGGAGTAGGTTGTGGTTTGTTTTTTTTTCTCTCAAACTTTTGGTTTTTTTGAGATTCACCAGACTTCTTCCATGTTTCCTATAAGCTCAGAAACTATAAGCTCTTGTCCTGTTTGACATGGATGTATATTACTCTGAGTTTTTAAAAAAATGAAATGGTATCGTGTGTATTGCACATCTAGCAAAACCATATGGGGCAATTATCTCCCTTGGATTATGAACCTTGAGAAAGCATAAAGCAATTCTTCAAGGCTCTCTCTATCTGGAGGTATCATATAAAATACCTGGAGGAACATTTGTGTCGTTACACAAATTCATTTTTCTAAACATAGAGAAATTTCTATAACAATTCTGGAAATGTGCATTAGCGCGTAGAATCATTGTTGTAGGAAAACTTGATCTGTTGATTTTACTTCCATGGTGGACTCTTCACAGTCTGTATCATTTCCACTCCACTTCACTGATGGTGGAAAAGCTTTTTTCATGGTTTATTTAGCAGAAAGTCATTTTGATTAGCAAGATGAGTAATACTTTACAGCTGTTTGCAATTACTGCATCTGTTCTATCAGTGGATTCAAATATTGGAGCCTATATTGACAGAAATGTGAAATGCAATAGAAATGGGTACAAGGGGGGACACACAGACGCACGTGCACGCTTCATGGATCTAGTCATGTTAAGAGAAATCAAACAGCATGTTTAGTCTTAAATCCGTGCCACGGATTCAGAGCTGGATTTAATAAATCTGAAAAGCAGAATCTCCTGTTTGCAGGTGTAGAGGTTTAGTAGCGGGTTTGTCCCAGATAGCTTGCTGTAAAAACCATGCACTAATTCTGCTCTGCTAAATGCAGTTAAGTTTTGCTATTCACTCCAAAGGAGAACAAAACTGGACCCCACACAAATGGGAAATAAAAAATGAAGTATCTGAGAACACCTGGAGACTATATACAGTCTTTATACACAGAACTGTATGCCTGGAGGCTTAAAATAAAGGATAGGGTTTTTTTTTAATGCTTCTAACCCTATTCCTCCAAATACACAGCTCTCTTCTATGCTCTGTCTTCTGAAGAAAGAGCTCATTTTATTTTAAAACTTCTGGTAAATTCTTGCCTTATACTTTGATAAATAAATCACTTTGCCCTTCCATTATTCCATGTTAGTGGGAGTTTCATGCAGGGGAGAAGCAAGAGATACCAGGAAAGCTGGATTAAACAATATCCCTGTCAAGGTCTACCCCAGACCTTCATTAAGTTGAAAAGGGGGAAATGTTTTTATGAATTGGTCACACTATAATTATGAGTAAGCTCAGTAATTATTACAGAACTAGTTTAATGGCAACCTGGTATTTCCACCTCATGCTTTTCTCATAGTCAGCATAACATTTCTTCTCTGATTTTAATGTTTCTGTTTCATTGTATTGCACAGGGTACTTTAAACAGGTCATTCTGGTCCAAGACTCTTCAACTGTTCTTTGTATGCAAGCATCTCGGGACAGGATTGAAGCATCTTGTCTCTGTGAAATATCTCTGCTCTTAGATGAGTAGGTGATTTGGTCTAGTAGTTTTGTTACCATCTTTCAAGACAAATTTCTGAGTCCTTTGCATTCATCTGTTCTCAGGATGTTCTTAGAAGCCTGGTGACTCAAGTGAGTGAGTTTGTGCCTCTGTAGCATCGACTACCTCTAGAGTACTGATTTCACTGCATTGTTCCCTGTTATCGGTCATTCTTGCCAGTCTTCATGGTTATTTGTATTGTCATTTGATTTAACGTAATTGTATCTGATTCTGAAGTCTTCAGAGCCAGCTCTGATTGCAGGAACAGTGTTTAGTGCTTAACAGTGGATTTGTTTAGTACTTCGATAATTAAACAGAAATTATGTGCTGCTAGGTGCTCTGATGTTTTATTCATTGGGATTGACAAAATCAGAGCCCCACTCCAATGTGAAGTTTGCCACTGTCTGTGGGGTGGTGGCTTTGCCCTCAGTACAGCTGAGGTGTTCCTACAGCAGCACTGAAATTCAGCTCTGGAAACAAGCTCTGCTCACTACGCCAAGCCCTGAAAGGCACTGCTCACGTGCAGCTCCCTCTCCTATCAGCTGTCTCCCAAACTGTCTTCCTTTTTTTCCAGATTGCCAGCATGCTCTCTCTTGCCAAATACTACTTAGGTGTATAACCAATGAATTTATTTCCTTTAGGGACACTGGAAAAAAAGGTGTTTATAAGAGTTTTGTGTGCCTGCTAAAATTAGTTTGGAATGGCTCTGCTATGTAGAGCACACATAGTGTCTCCATCCGTGGGTATGGTAATAATATTTTGTTGCAGCCTTACCTTTAGAAAGATTGATGTTGTTTACAGTGCTTTCTATGGTTTTGTGTTATATCTGACATTTATCAGTGAAATTTATGTGATGGATTAGCCTGTCCATTCCTTTATGCTACACACGAATGAACTGGGCAGATTTTGATGTATCTCTATACATGAGACATCATAATGCCACGTTTCTTTCACCATTACAGACTACTGAGTATCAGTAGCAGTACATTCTTACAGCAAGGATTAACACAAGGATCCTACTGAAATTTGACCTTTCTCATTTATAGGTAGGACTGTCTTTCTAGAATACTCTTCCCACATCTGAAGCACCAACTACAGCCTATAGAGGAATGAATCTGCATTGTTCACAACTGGAAAATCATACGTGAGTGGTCACTGTAGTTCTCACAAATACTTTGTGAAATCATTAATTTGCAGGACTTTGTGTCACTGTTTTATTGCATATTTATAAATGATGGACGAAACTTGTTCACAGCACAGAATGAGACCCAGAGTCAGCAGATGAGATAGACTAATCTTCATTACTTGTCCTGAATGGGATGAACTCTACTTGTTGTGTTCCAGCCTTTATTATATAGCTATAATTGAGTATTTTGAAAGCCACATAAATGAGAATAGATAGAAAAAATAAGATGACTTACGATTATCAAATGAAACAGAAGTACTGTCTAGGAAAATTAGACTTACTAATAACAGAACTGAGGAGGACTAAATTAGGTGATTGTCTTTAGAGTAGATTGTAATGTGATAAACTATTCCAAAAATCTGGATGAAAATAAAAACTTTTGGCAGACTTATATATATATATATATATAGAGAGAGAACACTATAGTTGAAAAATATAGATTCAGGTGCTTTCACAATCACAAACAGCAGCACTCACACTGTACTGTTAAAGAGTCTTTTCCAGCTCATTTCATTGGGCATGTTGCTGCAAGTTTGACAAATAAAACATAATTTATTTTTGCCAGTGATGGAGATTTTAACACTTGCTTGAAATAACTGATAATATGGCACAGGAGAGTTAAAGGATTACGGCACAGTATTTCATTTGACTAATAACAGAAGCTGTTTAAAATCTCTATGAGGCCTATGTTTGAAGTACAGCGAAAAAGCATTGTTTTAATGAATTTTGCAACAAATATAGTAATTGTTTTTTCACTCATACCATATTATTGTCAGTTCTCCACAAATAAAAACAGGAAAAATGACCAGATAATTCATTTGTCCTCAGTAATACTGTTCACACGCAGGATGGGAGACAGGTGGTGAAAAGGATCTGCATATATATAAGGAGGCCATAACTGATAGATTAGAAATCTCCCATGGAGGTAAGTGCAAGAATATCTAGATAGAATCCAGAACAATACTTTTTCTTTCGTGCCCCCAACATGTTTTTTACATCTACTCCTGTATCTTCTTTCTTCCCTATTTGTGACAGTAAAGGGATTAACTGCACTTTACCCATTATCTCATGGCACGTATCACTCTGCCTGGGAGCAAAACTCATGTAGGAGCACCATCCAGCACTTGTTTTCCTCTGCAGCCTCCAGTATTTCATCTGCTGTTGCAGTGCTGGGGCCAAACACGAAGGAGGATTTGAGGTCCTTAGGATGGTGCAGTTGTTGCCTGCTGCAGAGATGAGATGGAATGTTAAAACTTTCTGGGTTCAGGCTGCCCTTGGGGTTCAGTAGAGGTGCCAGGACTGTCCCATCAGAGCAGTATACAGGAAGCCACAGATCACATTGGAAGAGCTTCTTGCAGCATATATGGCTTCCTCAGTTGAGCTATGTGCTTGGAGGAGTTGCACCTTTTGCCTATCAAGACTCAAACCAGATGACAGGTTGACACCAAGAAGCATCACCAGTACAGTTTCTACTGCTGGTACCCATTGCTGTTTCAGGTACTCAGTAAACTGCCCCTGTAGTTTTGGCTGCCCCAGCAATTTCAGCCCATCTGGAGAGAATGAAAGCGAGAAATCTCCATGTTCCCCAGCTGACTGTCAGTGTGGGAGTTTACAGACTTGCACCGGCCTTCAGCAGCAGCTGAAAAAAGTTGGAGACAGCTCAGGTAGTAGAGCAAAGGGGCAGCACACAGTCTTGCTCTCAGCATGCCAGCTGCACAGTGGAGAATCCCTTAATGCCATAGAATCCTGAGGGAATGTAAATAGATCTAGGAAAGTCAAAATGCAAGGGAACGTAACCTGCATTCAACATCCCCCCGGGATGCAATGCCAGTGGCATCTTGGGCTGCATCAAAAGAAGTGTGGCCAGTAGTTAAGAAGATAAGAGAGAGCTGAATCTGCCACTTTGCTTTGGTGAGACCTCACCCCTAGTAAAGCATTTTGGAGCCCTCAGTACTGGAGGAAGATGGACCTG
>VWZY01010545.1:103222-131462 GCA_013399075.1 Chloroceryle aenea | reverse complement strand
AGCCAGGCTGTGGAATCATGTTAATTTTGGAGTCCAAGTCCTTTTTGAAAAATGCTTGGTGACCTGTCAGGTCACCAAGGTGGCACCAAACCCCACAGACCCTACATCAGGTCCTCACCAGTGGGAGAGTCCTCCTGGAAGCTGGTGAGGAGGCAGAGCTGGCTGCTGTGCTGTAACTGCCCTGGCTGGCTCTGTGGTTAGCCACGTCTGGCCCAGTGGGAGCAGGGGGGCAATGACACCTTCCAGATCCAGCTGGGAGCAAGGAGGGCTAGTGCACACCAGCTAATAAGGCTGGCATGGCTTTTCTTACTAGTACTGAGTAAATCCCCAAAGGCTGTGGATGCCAATAAGTGACTAAAAGTTCTAGTGCTTGTTGGAGTCGTATTAACCCAAAGATCCAGGTCTGTTGGTTCAGCAAAGTGGAGGCTAGAAATGTCATGAGAACAGGATCTCTCCACAGAGCCCCATAATTCTGCTTCTAGTCCCCTGGGGCAGCAGCAAGAGCTGAGGTGAATAAAAATGGGAAATAGCATTCACAAGGGGAGAAATGTCTTCCTGTAATCACTGCAGCTTTGTATAGACTGAATGTCACGCTTGACTTTGAACCTGCAAAACATTGTCTTTGGTTCCATTTTGTATTTGGGACCAAAATATGCATAGCTTCTTTGCCCCACTGTAGCTCAAACCAAATGCTGTTGCTAAATAACAAGCTCTAAAGATTGTCCAGTATGTTTCAGCAAACCAAGCAGCAGCACTCACTGCACTGGACCATGACCATATGTACAAGCAGGGCTGTCTTTTTATTTTCCATTTCCCTGTTCAGACGGTGTCACAATGTCTTTGATACAAATGATTTCATTGACTTAATAGTTGATTGTACACTGCAGAAGTTTGGAATAGCCTCGGAGGTAATTTTTAATAACACTGTTTTGCAGAGCCCCGTCAGTGCTTTCAACATCTGCAGCTACCCATGTGCTTTCAGCTGTACTGCAATCCTCTTCGTGCCCTAGATAGCCCCATAGCCTGCTAAGTGGGAGAAGCTTCACAAGAGAGAGCCCACACAACCCTGCTGAAGGCAGAAATTGTTCAGGCAGGACAGTGGGTACCTTTTGTCAGAGATTATATCAGCAATTCCAGATATATTAATAAAATGAGATAAAACAAAGGTTGATTTTAGCAGCATTTACTATGACAAGTGATTTAGCAAAGCAGTGACCTAATTAGAGGTTTGAGGATGACAGGTGTCATACTAACTTACTCCGAGGTGTCTCAAACCAAAGCATGTGTATGTGCATAAACACAAAGCATACAGACACAGAAACACTTCCCAGTGAAACAAGAAGATGCCCACACTCAGAAAGGCGAGTGCATAAAATCAAGGACCTAGCCAGGTAGAGCGGTGGGTAAAAGAGACTGGGCTGTAGTCAAAATTTCCCCCTTCAGGTTCAGAGTAATTATTCAATGCCCTGGCATTTCTCAGAAGGTGGGAGTTGAGCCCAGGACTTGAGTCGGCTTTGTTGGCAGGCAGTCCTGACAGGTGTCCCAGCTTGGACAAGATGCTGGATGCAGCTCACTGTGATCCAGGAGAGCTCAAAGGGTCTCCTTTTGGATCACTATTTATAAGGTCAGAGAGAACTGACTTTTGTCAGATACTTTTCCATTTTGGCCTAACTCAAGAGTTGCAATATTCTGTTTTGCACATGCCCAGAATTTACTGGATCTTGGAGTCCTGATGTCCCTGCTCTAGGCCACAACCCAAGCACAAGTGTACCAGGTACTGTGAAGGCTGACTGAGCATCCCCAGAGAGCAGTGGATGCAGCTGGTGGGGGTGCCTTAACACTCTGGTACACAGCCTTTCAGAGCCTGTACTCTTCCAGTGCACTGCTGTCTGGCCCAGGGAGCAGAGCTGAATGAGTGGGGTGGAATTCTACCACACACCTTCCCATTGCTTTGTGCAGCTGGAGTTCATAGAGTTTTCACATACCATTTTTCACCTTTTTCCCTTGCTCCTAATGCCCAGACAAAGCAAGCAGGATCTAACAGCTGCCACAGTAGCAATACTCATGACCTATCTAGGTGGGTGAAGAGGTGAGCCCACTTTGTCCAGTGCTGTACATATTCCAAACATGTTATCTAATCTACTAAATCAGCTCCTTGGGTATCCTATTGCTGTAGGAAAAAATAGGTTATTTAGTTGCTGATTTTTCATGTATTTCCTGAATTGTCTGTCTAGAACATGCCAGTACTCATTAGGGAGATGTGGAAAAGGAATTTTTGTAAGCTGGAGAAATTTGCTTATAACTGGTATATAAATAGTCTGGTTAAAACTGTGTTTAGTGACTCATGCAAAAGAGTCTTGAAGAGTCAATTAGACATGCACAAACTAACGAACTGAAAGGAAAAAAAAAGCTTTCCCTCCATTAAATGCCTCTCTGCAACCATCAATATTCTTAAAAAGTGTAATGATTTCTTATCAGTGCTTGAATGAACCGTAAAACTACCTTTTGAAATATTGACATTTCCACAATTTTGAACACAAGAATGTTTTCTCTTTCATATAGAAGCTGACGGGCCATTGTCTTGCAGTATATTTTATTCTTGCTGGAGAACATACTATATAATGCAAATAACTTCTCACTTAGTAACCTGCATTTTGCCCCTAACAGGTTGTCTGAGGCTCCTTTGTTTCACGTGCTTTAGCTTTTGAATTAAGACTTAATCAAGGCATGCTCAGCATGAGGTGTTTTGTATGAGTGAGAGACATAGCTATCGTGGTCTTTGAAATTGAAAGCAGAAACATTTCACAAAAGAGGTTTATGCTGACGTTTGTAGGGATGCTTTATCAACATCAGATCTAAGGGATGAGAGTTAATGTCAATGAACTGCAATGATTTACATAGTCAAATGTCCGGCCCCTGTGACACTAGTATCACAAAGGGAACTACCATAAAAATAGAGCAAACCATAGATAAAAACTGTGGTATGCATGTTAGACTGAATTTTCTTATTCTACAGTGGATTAGAAACATGGTTTATTCCAGAACTAATATCTACAGCTAAATATCTACTGCAGAACAGTCAATGGAACAATTTTTGCATCAGAAAATTCATTTCCATCATAACTGAAACTGTGCAGAATGCCAGACTGACTTCTCCAACATCCCATATCAGTCAGAAAGAAATATGGGGGTGGCAGAATCTCATGATTTGTCAGGCAGATTGATATTTATGAAGCAGAGTGTTTTTCAGGTTTTGCTTTTGAAAATATCCACGTGTGTGATATATTTAATACTGTACTGTAGTCCAGATGGCAATGCAATTTAAAAATGTAAAATGTCAAAAGAGAGCATTTGAAGGGATTTTAGTCTTCTTCTCCCCCCCTCCCCAATTTACTCTTATTTTGGAAGTGGATTTTGAAGTCTCCAAGTCCTCTCTAGAGTAGATTTTTTCCCCTCTCCAGTCTGTCCTGGCACCAAGTTGGCTCCCTGTGTGTTTTGGGTTTATTGTCTTTTTTTAAAGCAGAAGGCATAAATAACAGAGGTCCATTGAATAAAAATACCTAATGATAGAAGCAATGGAAACCATGGTCTGGGCACAGAGCTGTCCATCTCTGGTGTCTCCCAGTGGCTCTCTGAGTGCCAGGGCCCAAGGAGATTGCTGCTGCATTGTTGTGTTCCTGCCCCTCTACCATGGTCGGTGGGCCCCTGGAAGGTGCCATTGCAGCTGGATGTGGAGCCATCTTATAAAGTAAGTAACTGAAATGATTTGATTTAAAGTCACCTTGCCCTAATATTAAAAATAATTTTTGAGGACAAAAGCTGGTGCAGTCACATCTGTGTTTCCTATCCCAGTCTGGACTGAGGAAATCTGCCAGTTGTCTAGAATACTCATTTAACTGTAGACAGACCTTTATCTCAAGCCTGCCTATAACTACATGACAGGAAAATGCAAATCCTTCACTATGCTACAATTTAACAGCAGGACTCGCTGAAGCCTTACAATATTTATTAGATCTTTTATTTATTGTCAGTTGCCTCCTTTTAAATATGGCATGGACACACACTGACACCTACACTGTATTTTACTTATAACAGTTGGTGTGGATCATTTTCCTAAACTAGTAAAAAAGGATTTTAAAAGGTGCCTGTCAGCTGTGAAGCTTTTTATTATCCAGTGTCAGCCACTGGAAATTATGTACAAACTAAAGTCAATGGAACAAAAGTTAATTATCTCGTACAGCTATTGTTATTATGTAGAGGAGCCAGGTCTTATTGATTAATGAGTCAGTGCTATGTTTGCTCACAGGAATATTAATATCTTGTGCACAAGAGAAGTCATTAAAATGAGCAAGGAAGACCTTGACTTTAAACTTAAAGCGCACGTTGCTCTAGTTATCTGAATGATTTTGTCAGCTATAGCACCATAGTTCTACGTTACTGAAATGAGCAGTTATTGTAAAGATAGTTCACATAGCCTGTTGTAAATGAAACAAGTCAATACACTTTTCCCATTATGTTCTGCACTGTTTCAATTAGGAGACTTTCAGCAGGTAGAAGAAGAGTTAGGAGGTAGCGTAAAACTCTAGTGCCTGAGCCTCAGCACCTCAGCCAAGCCCTTCCAGCATGAGGAGACAGAGTAAAGGAGTGTCAGTGCTGGGCTGCTCAAACCTCTGGGTGCAGCAGGAAGATGCAGCACAGACTGAGACACATCTCTCCTAAACTCACTGCATGGCATTGCAGACAGCCTGATAATAATTAGCAAGTAGCTATTAAGGTATATTTCATAATCCAAGTCCAACACATTACTACTTCTAATATTCCCAAAGCTACCAAATTATGCAGGGAAAATCTGCATTACTATTTTATGAAAATGTATGTTGTGGCATTATTAATACAATAACATTTTACTGGAAATACAACCACATCTGCTTTTAGATTATGCTAAGACCTGAAACTTAGATAATCGACGTGGTTCTACAAGGTTGAGGTCCAGCATTCATTTACATGAGGCTAT
Source organism: Chloroceryle aenea (assembly GCA_013399075.1). Lineage (NCBI taxonomy): Eukaryota > Metazoa > Chordata > Aves > Coraciiformes > Cerylidae > Chloroceryle > Chloroceryle aenea. Next base: position 126,448 of record VWZY01010545.1, on the reverse strand, counting down.
GTTCTATCACTCTGACAGAGTAGATGGGCGTTCAAGGGGGAGTATGTTTTCTTGCATCTAATTTACATACATTATTTATCAAGACCAAGTCAAAAGTAGTCCTGGTATAAATGAGAATCAGGTGTCAGGTAACTTAACAGGAAAAAAATATCAAAAGGGAATACAATTGTATTGTATTAAAATATATGTAGAACTAGGATAAAAGGTTAAATGTTAAATTATCGGAAATATTAAGCAGTATTTGGAGGATTTTTATGTTTGTTTGTTTTGAATATATTGTAGGTAGTGCCTGTTCCTGTAAAGATTCAGGTGTAAGCCTGATTCTACACATTGCATCTCCTTAACTTTAACGAATTATTCCCACACCTCCTGGTAAGGAAATGCTTTGGGGTCTTGCCAGAGCATATTGATCCTTCCAGAATTAAACCCCACGCTTGGTTATATGGATCTGTGGGACCAAACCTCTATCATCTTTCCTGTGAGCCTCCGCCAACCTCAGTGAACAGTAAAACCTCTCTCTTTCATCAACATAACTCATCTCTAGGACCAACTGTTACCTTATTTGGCTTGTTGGGATGGCAGAATAAGAAGCAAATCTCCAGAAGAGACCGATCAATTAGAAACTGTCCAGAGGATAACAACAGAAACAGCCAGTGGTCTGGAAAACATAATCTGCTAGGGAAGGTTGAGTGAGTGGCATAATTTAACCTGGAGAAGGAGAGACTGAGGGAGTCTAACTGACTTCAACAAATACGGTAAGGAAGGAATAATCTGCACTTTGTGATCAAGTCATATAAATAATCTGTCCTCCAGGGTAGATAGATCAAGGGGTAACCAGTTTAAATGGTAGCAAGGAAGATGTCAGTTAAGAATAATTGGCAGTGTACTGCATAACAAGGTTGAGGGGATTCATCCCCTTTTTCCTCTTGTGTTCCATTGCAAAGCTTTTTCCTCATACCAGTCCTGCAACAGGAGATGTGAATGGGTTGTAGAAGGAGTATAGTCTGTCGAGAGTTGCAAGGTGGAGGGAGTTTGGCCTCTTCATACCACTTTTCTCCCTGTTCCAGCAACCTCTTCATCTGGGCCCAGGGTGATGTACAATATTGCTGCTGCTGTGCCAGAAGCCTGGATGTGTCTGACCCAGAGAGCCTTGCAGGATACAAGAATTCAGCAATTGGACATGCAGGTGAGAGCAAGAATGATTATTTTAACCATTTGCAGCCTCAGACAAATGTTGACAGAATTTCAGGTAAAGCAGCAAAGCTACTTCCAGCCAGGAAGATACCTCTCAGTGCAAGACAACTCTCAGAAGCAGAAGACAACTTCCACTGCATATAGAGGAAAGACGAGAAGATTTTAAAGTAGAAATTACAGAAATATTCTATAATGGAGCCTGAATTCAGAGTACTTGTATTCCTTCTGTTCTGGACCATGCCAGCACAGAGAGCTCGCACTTCATCCTGCATGTAGGATGTGTGAGCACCTGTGTGTGTGCACAGCACCCAAGAGATCCCTACTCCTCCTGGGCCCCAGGGCACTACATCAATCTGGGCTGGGCTGGCACTGAGTTCACTGAATGAGACACTCCTCTCACAGGGCAAAATCTGCTCTTAATTAGTCCGGCCCACCTTATTGACGTCAATTTCTTCTAGCATTTCCCTGGCTGTTGATGAGCTGCCATCCAAAGAATTGCAAAACAAGTGTTTCAATGCCAGTCACAATGCCATAAAAAATGACAGCTTCTCCGAGGAGACCTTTAATGTTCTTGAACTGCATTACAGATACGATTTTGATAATCTGATGAATAAATATTTTGGGTTGAATTTAGGCTATTTCTAGCTCTTTTAGTCATGGGTGGCTTTTTGCTCTCACACTGCTAATTTGCAGGGAGAAAAAGAAATCGAGACAGACTTAACGATTTCAATTAAGGATCTTATATTTTTGCATTTTTTAAAAAAAAATCCATTGAATTTGCACTGATATTTTTTAAGGTTAATAGATTACCTCTGAGCCCCAAGGAAATCAAGCTTCCTGTGCCTGCCTGTCATTTACTGGAGTGGTTACTTATCTGTCAATATTTCTTCCTTTTTTTCAAGTCCCAGGCCTACTTGATCTTGTCCATTTGGCACTGCTGGAGGAATAACAAGTTTCTTCCCGTCATGCACCATTCTGGGATACATCATGACAGAGAAATCTCAAAGCCCAGGTCAATTATAACAGAAGATGTGTAGCACCTCTGCCCCCACAGCGTCTTCTGGGGATCCACTTGGCAAAATGATATAAAACTATTTCCGAAGACTTCCCGTGATCTGGCCCTACTTAGAACTAAGGCACTGGCAAAATGTAAGCAAATATGTATATCCACCAGCACTCGCCTTCCCCCTTCTTTGGCAGAGTCCACTAACATTCCGTGTGTGGTGGAGAGGGGGCTGGGGCTGGCAGATTCCTCACCGTACAGTAATTACTTTTTAATTAGAATTCATTGAATACAGATGGATACCTTCCGTACTTTCTCCCGCTGATGATTTTAATATTCCCCTGTCAGGTATTATGAGGCAGAAGCTGACAGTGAGTTACATGAAGTAATCCTGTAGCTGGTAGCGGCTTACATAAAGTAACCAACTTAACCATTTGTCTTAGATAAAATATGAGCTCCGTCCTCACTTTTTCTGTGGAGTCTGTCACCGGCGTGTTGATGTAGTGTTTGTTTACCCTCGTTCCTGCAGGAGAAAATATCATAGTTCATGTATCAAATTACTGTACCTGACTGCAGCATTTTTATTTAAAATAATGCACGGTGATATATTTTCATAGTGTCGTTGATGTATTTTCGGGACTTCTAATTTTTACAAGTGTATAATCTGAATATCATTTATCTGAGGGTGCAGTTGTAAAATCTATGGTAATATCTGATCTCATTATAAAAATCAGCACTTTAGAAGGGAATAGAGTAACTAAATCTGAAACTGACTGGATATTTGTGGTATTTTGATAGAAATAAGAAAGAATTTCAGGTTTTTTCTTCTTGCTGCAGGGCCTCTAAACACAATCTGACATGTGATGTATTTTTGAAGTCAAAGTTAATAATTCTCTTTACATAAAAAATAAATACCCCCTATTGAATACACGCTCTAAAATTAGAATTGCATATTTCTGAGTAATATACCTAAGGAAAGTGATTTATTCTAATGCAATAATGGCATAGATTTACAAAGCTTGAGTGATACAATGTTTCTCGTTATGGTTGTAAAATATTTGTTGCCACTGTGGGATTTTCTAGATCATTATTTTAAAAAAGGAAAAACCCACTTTGACAGATGAACTGGGGCCATTCTGAGCAAATCACAGATACTTCATATAACAAGGCCTCCAAAGAGGGGAGCACAGACTTATTACTATGGCAACCCAGATCAAAACACTATTTTAGTGGAGAGTTTCCAGTTTTACAATGCAATGATGATTGTTTATAGTACCATTGAAACCAGATCCAGCAAAGGTTCAAGAAATGAGCTGACAAGAGGAAAATCATTATAGATAAACTGGGGATACTTGAATGACATATTGTGGAATCTGCTATTATGTGATCAAATGATGAAATTGTTACACAAACATAGATAAATAATGGTAGATGATGCAGTCTGATGGAGCATATTTTGTTAGTTGTGTTATATTGTGTATCTGGGAGATAATTATTGGTTTAAAGTCAAAAAAAAACAAACAAACAAACAAAAAACCAAACAAAAACAAACCCCCCAAAAAAATAGATTTGGAAAGAGAAATTACTTAACTTTGAAAAAAACCTGTCTATTAATTCTTGCTGATAGTTTATAAGATTTAAGTTTTACAAATGCTTTCCTTCCCAATTATTTAGCAACACCTACATAATAACAAACCTAACTTCCACCTGGCATTTAGACAGCACCTCCAGGGGGATGCTTTTTATCTGAAAGTGCATCAGATGGTGCATGGGCTGGATAATACATGCTTAATCCCATAATAACTTTGATATCAGCTAATCAGTGCTTAAAGACTGTTAATCCTACAGCAATGAACGTCTTCAAACGTCTCTCATATCTGCAGTGGCAGGACAGGGGGATTTTTTTTTGTGGCAATAGCCTAGGAGCAGCTCTGGGCTCCCTCCAGCTGATTTCTGCCTTGTATCTGCTGGCCAGGGAAGTGAGTTGTTTATTAACCTCCCTCCTTGCTGTAATGGTCCTACTGGTTTCCGTGTAGGAGCCACAGGAGTCTAGGGACACTGATGTATTTCCTGGTTAGGATTATTTCTCAACACAAGAGCCATGGATGAGGTTGCTGGTTTTGGCTTCCTGCCAAGTTCATCCTTTGCCTCAAGATCTTGAGCAAATCATGACCATTCCCCTTACCAACCTTCTTGCTAGCCCCACTTCTCCTTAACTTTATCATGTTAATGCAGAAAAACCTGAGCCCACCTGTCTGTGTAGCCAGGGCAGTGTGGTTAAATCCTCTGTTCCCACAGCATGAGCAGAGAAAGCTCCTAGTGACTTCTCTAGAGGCTGCAGAAGAAGCCCCTGTGTGGGCAGAGGAGAGACAAGTAAGTTCCTGGTCTCAGAAGCAAAGCTGAAAAGAAGAAAGGTGGACAAAGACTAACAACAGCAAATTACCTATACCTGGAACAAGTCTGGTGGTGCCTGAGCACTCCCCAGGCACAGGTGTCCCACTGCAGGAAGGAGCTTGATTTGGTGTTTCTCTCAGTGGGACCACCTCATGGGACCACCAGATAGTGGCAGGGCCCCAGGCCCACCTAGGACATGGTTTTACCTTCCTAAAATAGTTTTCTCTGTGGGATCTTCAAGGTGAAAGTGTCAGTGAGCTCAGGGCAGTTTTATTCGCTGAAAAAAATAAGAGATTTACTTACTTTAAACATTGGACCGAAAGTACAAAGCAGATGAAATGTTTTCAGAAGGGTGATTTACTGTGTAGTTTGTATATTATTGTGGGTGGGGAGAATTTGGCTCTTCATGGAAGTTTGAAGCAAAATTTTGCCTTACATTTGGTATTTCAGATGATGCAGGGAAAGCATTTTTCTGGTGTAGTCATACTTGGACCAGAATACAAAACATGTCCTTTAGTAAACTGTGAAGCTTTAACTTGTTCAAATGACACTTACCCAACAAATCATTTTGAACTTGGAAGCATTAGAGAGGTCACATTTTTACACAGCTGATCTGCTGCTGAACAATCTTTTTTTAGGCATTAAGAACACCCAGGCTTTTTTCAACACCAAATATCATGCCTTATCCGTGAATTACATTTCCCTGAGTTTATTATGTCCATTTCAAGGGAAATTAAGCCACTCCATTAACATTTGAGACAGGAGCACCCTTCAAAAATCCAATCCAGTAGAGCAGTTGATGATATTTATTGCTCTTCCCTAATGCACTTGTATTTCTCTTTGCCAAGCGAGGACTATTCAGACATCATCATACAAGTATCAGGAGTGTATTCCTTGTCTTAACTCCTAAGAGATCACACTGGCACATACTTAATCATGGAGCAATTACAATCTAAAGGACTTCCCAGAATATAGATTTAGTCCTCACTTAAGTATAAGGAAGCAGTGAGTGTTTTCCTCTGACTCCAGTATGGCCATACACTCTTGTCTTTTCCATCTAACCTCCAAAACATCTGTCTTCAGCCAGGAAACAGCAACAAAGATGTCAACATCTGTTCTGTGCAGCTAAGTACAGTGCTGATGTTAAAGTTCTCTGAGATCACTGATGTCCTACATTATTAATCAAGAGCCCCAGAAATAATTCTTCCTCTGACAGACTATTTATAAAATAGGTCTCCTGTCTTCAAAGTATCATCAGTGCCCAGTCATATAACATGGAGCACGGATGAAGGCGACTGGGCTGAGTACTGGTGAGGACTCTGCTAGTAACTTGGAGGTCATAAGCATCTGACAGAAATGGCCAAGGTAACTGCATGTCCCTCATTGCCCCTTGGTTTTGATATGGCTACATTTATTCTGAAATCTCCCCATTTAACATGAGCCTCCAGGAGTTCATGGAACAAAAATGGCAAATAAAGTTTCTTCCCTTTATTCATCATTGGTATCAGTATTTAGTGCCATTTATCCTGCTTACCTGGTTGCCCTATGTGGTGGATGTCTTATGTGGCCCATGGTAGGCAACATCTGAGTACTGTGGTCACCTGTTTCCTCCATGCTACTTCTGCTAGTGCTTCCCACACCTCTCCTCTACAAAGGTTATGGGCAATGCCAAGGTTAGGGATACTAGAGAGGTGATTTCTCTCTTCCTGTGCGAATTCTTGATGGCTGAGATAACCAAAACAGTAGATATGCCAGTCTTCTCATTTAATAAAATTCTATATACCAGCACAGACTCCTTTTTACCTTAGGTCTTGTTCAGTCTGACACTCTGTTCTCTTGGTCTTCAAGCTCTGTGTCATATCACTCTCTGAGGCTCCTGGTGGGTGTGGGATGGTAAAAAAGTCCCAAGCCTGAATTTTTGTAAAACAGTTTGAAAATTCTGAGGTGAGAACATTATTTTGATATTAACTAGATCAAATCTTCAAGGAAAAAAAAAACACAAAACAAAAAAAACAAACATCCAACACCCCAGTGATGATCATTGCCTAAAACCCCTGATAGGCTGGGCAAAGAAGCAATATGAAAATGTTGAATCTGCAAATACATATATGAGAGAGAAACAGAAGAACTCTCTGGTGCAGAAATTTCTCCATTCTCCTCTTGCTAATTTTCTTCAGCTCTGTATCTCAACAACCACTTGTAGCAGTCAGAACATCTTTAGCATTTCATCTCCAGCCCACAGAGCAAATAAGACCTTTATTTAACAGCAGCTTCCAGATAGAAAATAACTCATAAATTTGAAATGTAAACCAGCTCCTAAATTTCAGAGAGCTGCCAAGTGAAAACACCTCCGTGAGGTGCAATAGTGGCTCTGGGGAAGCCTGTCTCCAAGGAAGAGCAGCACAGAACCAGGCTGGAGTGGATTTCTGCTCTCCATCACTCACATATATGTTAAGAAATAACTGCATAACCTGATCATCTCCATGCTTAGAGGTCATCACAGCTCCCCTGCCACAGGATAAAGCCTCTCTATCAGCTTTGTCTTAAGTGCTCCATCCAGCTCTCTGTACTGTTTTTATCAACAAGCATCATCAGGTTAAAAAGTGGATGACTTACTTCCCCAAGTGATCTGAAGAATTCATTGCCACAGAAACATGTTTAATGCTGGATAACCAGCCACCTTTCCCAAGTGAATTTTTAATGGCTGGGGTTGCCTTCCATAGTGTGCCAACCAGAAGGAGCTGTGATTAAGCCCCACACTCCGTGATTTCCATCCAAATTTTCCGCTCAGCGGTGACAAAATCTTATGTAGTTTTCACTAAACTCTCTTCCAATTTCCCACTGGCTTTTAGTATGTGCAGATAATTCAGAATAAAGCCCCTTGTCACAGTAATATGTATTCTAGCGTAGCACGGAGGAGCTGTTTCACCATGTAAAAGCCATATTGCCAAGCTGTATTATGCTTTACCTGTCACCGTGCCAGGAAACATTTAACAAGGAAGGAAAACAAGGAGAGTGCATGTGTTGCCAGCTATTCAATATAGGCCATTTACTATTAAACTGTGGAAAGGTGCTGGAGTTTAAATGCACCCTGATTTTCTTCTGTTACTTGTAGCAAAAAGGTTCTGCACTGCTGACCTATGTTCAGTGCCACTAATTTTGACCTGGACTATCTCATTAGGTCTCTATTGTTCGCTGGTCTTTTCTGAGCCTCAAGGGAGTTTTTTCTTTGTTTTCAAATGGTTTATACCACCCTAGAAAGTGATGTCTTGGCCGAGTGACCAGTTTCTGTAAGAAAGGGTGGCCCAGGCTGCCTGGGCCCCCTGATTGCCTGAATGGGTGGAGACAAGGCTCAGTCTCATGGCCAAACTAGGCACAACCTCTTAGGCACAAGTGTCTTGCCATTGTAATGTGTTCATCAGCCTGCCAGCTTAAAGCCCCGAGTTTCCTACCAACAAGTTGTGCCTCTGAAAAGGATAACGCTTACCAAGAGAGAAAATAAAGGGTAATCTAACTCTTCTCTTTTGGGGGGATGCCTGACAGTGTAACCCTTCAGTTCTGCTTCCTGCTGCAGGGGCTGTCTGTGCAGTTCACGTGAAGCACTAGTTTGGTGACACCCGTGGAGCTGGGACTGTAGGACATGTCCTTCCTTTAGGTAAGTTGGAAAAAAACAATGGGCTGCAAGTACATAATCATGGCATTTGGTAGACAGAGCTTTATCTTCCTTTCTAGGAAGTGGAGTGGCTCCAGTGGAAAGGATCGGACACATCTCCTGCACAGCCCTGCTCTGGACAGTCCACGGTCTGCCTTTGGGTTCCCGTGAACAGAAGAGGGGACAAACTCATGAGTCCTGCCTTTCAACAGGAATATCTGGTAGAAAGCACCACCTGAAAATTCTTAGTAAGTAACTGTGTAGTTAAGCTGGGATAGTATGGGTATTTTTAGTTTGTATGACTCAATGCTTTTATTATTTGGCTTGGTTTCTATATGATTGCTTTGGGCTGTTGCTGGAGTACTGGCACATACTGCTAGAGTGTGCTTTTAGAGTAAAAATTCAGATTATGGATGCAGACTAGTGAAGAGTAGCTCACAGAGAGGGTCTCTGCCAGGCTTTGTCTTCCTGATGCACAGAGCTATGTGCATCACTTCAAAATGTCCTGCAGTCCAATTTAAGTACTGTTCCAAAACCCAGAGAGACAAATGATTGCTGCAAAACTAAGGTTGATGAGTGCTTTGCTACAGTCTTGTTATAACGTGATCTGCTGTGATCAGGTGTGTTATTCTGTCACTTGAGCACGTGCCAGTATAATACAGTTTGAATCCAGGGCACAAAGGGATAGAGGTGCCCTCCATTTATAGTTGTTTCCATGTAGGAACCTTGAGCTACAAGGAGGAAAACCTGAGCTAGGCAAGATACTATACTCTGAGCAAGTGAGGACCTTACAGCGCTTAAAATATGGGTGAACATCGCAAGGTGTGGCTACACAGCAATTCTGGGCCTCTCTACGGAGGCTTCACTGGGGATCAGGGGAGGATGAGGCTGCTCTGAACCACACAGACTGTGAGGGAAGGTGGCAAGGCTGGTGCTGATGGCTGTACCAGGGCTCTCCCTTCCCCTGCTGCCCCTAGAAGTACAGCTGAACAGATTTCACTGGTCCTTCCTGTAAGTGTTTTGAAAAGACTGTTTCAAAGTGGAAACAAAAGGCACATAGAGATGCAACCAGCAGGTCCATCCCCCCAAGTGGTGCTGTCTGGCTGACCCTAGCAGTCATTTTATTGGTCCCATCTTGACTGGCCTCTAAGTCTCCCCACCTGGTGCTCCAGTGCTAATTGGTACAATTAGCCTCTCCCTTTCTGGGCTAATTGCTAATGACTGTCTCACCATCCTCATGGGGACCAGAAGAAACTTGCACAAGGGGGAGGGCTGCAGCCACAGAAACACCAAAGGGGAAGCGTGGAGCTGGGATGGGCTGGTTTGCTGCTCTCCATTCCTCTCACGTTCACTCACACAAAGCACATAACTCTTTCTCTGAAAAACATATAACATTTCTCTGGATCATACTACTAATAAAGTAACAGGGCTCTTCAGCACCAGGGAGCCAGTTGCAGGATCTGTAGGGCCCTTCATGGCATTTGAGCCGTTGGGTTGATAATATGCACAAGGTAAAACTCCTTAGCTGTCTGCCCAAGGTCTTTGTAAGACACATTTTATGTAAACACCTGTCTGGAGAATATTGCTGGAAGTTGCTCAGAGGCTTGTAGTGGTAGAAAAGTTAATATCCAGATTGTTTAAAAGGAGCTGGGAACAAAAGCCCTTTTGCCTCTTCAAAAGAATATTATGATCTCTATACAAAAAAAAAATACATGCTCTTGAAACTGCTACATGTTTAATATTAATACAAGTATTTGTTTGTGCCTATATTTGAAATGGCTTCAGATGGCAGGTTGTCCTCTGTTGTCCTCAGCAGATAGGGAGCCTTGTTGGGAAGAATCTGATTAGAATTTGAGAACAGATTTATAAAAGAAAATATTGAAATTATCTTCTCATACTGGGGCCTGACAGTATTTAATAGTACCTTTGGTTTTTTTTTAAAAAAGATGTTAATTAGATGTATAAATTACACTCCATCTCATCACCTGGCATTAATGGAACCAGGATCAGCATCTGAAAGCTGACTGAAGGTAACCATCAGACCTGCGATGAAATGTGCAGCATCCCCAGCTCTCAGCAGAGGGCTCAGGGCCATAAACTGAACCTGGGACTCAGGTGAGATGTGCACACTGATGCCAGGGTAGCTGCAGGGCTTTCGTCACCGTGTGCTCCTCTTGCAAAAGGATATTGTTGTTGGGATCTTATGAGGTATAATAAACTGCCTCCAAACAATGCTAGTTGTACGTGTGGGTACGAGGTGGCAATGTATGAGCAGACCTGCCACCAGCAGAGCTCAGCTATTTTCTCCCCAGTGCAAGTAACATTTATGCAGTGAAGTGTCGAGAGCCCAGATTTAGAGACAGTTCTATGGCCAGACCCAGGGGGACAGAGAGGAGTAGATAACAATCATCTTCCTATGGGTAAATCATGTGTTAGCTACCCTGGTTAGTACCCATGGGTGAGGATGGAGGGAGTGTGCTCAGGGAACTGACTTTCCAGATACATGGATCCAGACGAGAGCTGGGGAGCTTTCCGTTGTGTGTGTGTGTAGCTCTTGCCATGTTGATGAGCGAAGCCAGCTGAGCAGAAGAACAGAGTCAGCTCAGTGGAAGATCAAGCTAAACCCGAGTGGCACCAGAGCCAGTGTCATGTACTCTAAGAGCTTTGCTTGCATGGAAATGATTTTGTGTTGGTTTGACCTACAGTATAACACCCTGCCCCATGGCTTAGCTGGGTAAAGGGGGGAGCAGACTGGGAGTCCCTCACAGGTTGAACTTGTCAGCTTGGAGATCAAACCTCTGTAGACGATGCTATGCAGGATGGTAAGTAGGTACTCTGTTATTGTGTAGATACTCAGCATTTCACTTGGCAGGTGAATGGGGAGTTGTTCAGGGCAGAAACAGAGGGTTTGTTGGTTTAAATTCTCAGAAAAATGCTGCTGAATGCAAACTATTTATGTTCAGATAAGAAAAGCTACAGGCATTAGACAAAAAAGACATCTCTGTGAAGTTAATTTTATGAACTGATGCTGAAAGAAAGAATGCCTGTGGATGAGGGCAGCATGAAGATGCTTGCTGTTGTTGAGACCACACACGTGAATGAATGGGCAGAAACCAAGCCTTTGTCAAGCCTGATATGTGGCTAGTGTTTTCCAAGAGTTACTGCATTTTCCTGACGAAATGACCTCTGAGATGAAGCAGTCTTTATTTCAAGCTATATAACGTCTTGTACTATCCCAGCTTCTTCAACCTTCCTCAGGTCTGATCTCAGGTTTTCCAGCTGTGTTCCTCTTGTAACGCTATTCATATATCCAAACACGGGGCGGATCAAGATATAATTTGTGGATAGACACTGACATTTAGAAAAAAACCTGTCAGATCAGGAAAACATCTGCCATGCACAAAGGTTTAAGGAACTATTCTTATCTCATAAAGTAGATGGATGGATGGTGCAGGGCACTTCACTGGCTTTGCTGTGAACTTTACACTGTGCTGCTTGCGTGGGGAAGGCTGTGTGGTGAGGGGGGCAGAGGTTGGCACAAACAACCTGAAGCAAGAGGGAGGTAGGTTGAGCCACTGAAACACTCAGTGCCCTTGAGTAAGTGGCTTGACTTGCTCGTTCCTTAGGGTGACCTTGGACAAGGCTCTTAAATTTCTTTTCCTCAGTCAACCCAGCTGGCAAATTTGTTTGGGGGTGAAGAAACAGCAAAATGACATTGAAAAGCAAGCTGTGCCCCTGCATTGCCCTTTCCAGGGTAAACAAATCACACCCCAGCATCCCCCTAGCCTGCCATCGGGGGTTTTCAGTGTGTCCTTTGTGGAGCCCCGTGGAAAAGCCTGGATGCAACATGAACTACACAAATGGTATTGTTGCGTATTCAGATATAGCGCAGTGTTTGTTCATCTCTCAAAACGTGTGTACAGTACTGATCACTGTATTATCTGTGGGCTTTCTGCTAATTAGCAATGCAAATATAGAAAGATTCTTCTCCTTCCTTCCTTTTCCATAGGCAGCCAAAAACGCATTACCTTTTTCCTCTGTTACCTTTTCTGTGACAAAAAAAAATATGCTAGACATAATAAACCAGTGTATTCAGCATCTAGTGGAAAGATAATATTATAAGTGTGAAAGATGGTTTTCCTGAAAAAGGGCAGTCTTATTCATCGGCTAACAGAAAGCATTAGTTTTATAGTTCAGGGTAGAAACAGACATAATTCTGGTCGTATTGTTTCTTCTGGCAGGGAATAAACTCTCTCTCTTTTTTTTTTTTTTATACCTAGAGGTGAGTTTTTACTCTTTCTCTTTGAATTACACTGGTGGTCATCAGAGTGGTGGTGGAACAAGAGTGTGATGTTGCTGGAGTACTTCAGATGTAGTTGCTCAAAGCACTGCCACTATAATTCAAAGTGAAGAGAGTAAAACTTACAGCAGGCGCTCCAAAATGGAGGACACCGAGGTCTTTGTTTACTGTCCTCGTCCTCCTTCCCTTTGGGCAAGAGCCAGCGCCTGACATCTGCGTTGCTAGGTACGTGGAGTTACCGAGCCAATTACGCACCGCTGCAGCTCGCCAGCCGGCTGCACACGCAGGACAAGCACGAGGGAATGGGGAGGAGAGGACTGGGCAAGAAGAGGTGCCCCCGATGCCATCTGGGGACACACAGCATCACTGGCCCTACACTAATGATAGCTCTCCTCGAGACCAGCAGACTGATGTAAGAAATAAAAAGGTTTGCAGGCACTTGGTATAGAGAGAAGGTTGCAGGGCTGTAGGCGCTGGTGCTTCACCGCCAAAATGCCAGCTGGGGTGAAAAGAAGTGGGTTTGTTTCCGTGCTTTTTTCACCCCTAAGCTCATTTTGACCTCCTGCAAAATACTTAAGCAGATATATCTTTTTATAAACCTTACCATAAATCACCAAAATGTACTATGCCTGTACCCTCTAGCAGGTCGTGTATTTATATGTGATGGGTCAAAATCCAAGGTTTTTGAGAAATTTGCAGTGCTGTCGTTTATAGCTCCCCTTTGCTTTTGTTTCCAGAAAGGATTCTGTGGATGTGTTGCGGCCATTCCCAAATACATCATTATTCCAGAAAATTACTCAATCCTTTTTCTTTATCCACCAGACCACGTGTGAATGTTCTCCCCGTGGAGCTGAATGGGTGCACCTGGCACTGATATATCCCAACATGTAACAACAGCAACCTGATCATGCACAGAACTCTTTTGAACAGCTGGGCACAGAAGCCCCTTTCTACTGATTTTCTTGAGATAAAACCATACCTGATCACTGGCCTAAGCCACGCTGTGGGACACCCAAGTGAAGTCAGGAAAAGTGTTCCTGTCCCTTATGCTTCACTCCTGCCTGAGCAGTGAGAAACACCAGTTCTGTCCTCGGTGATACCTCTGTAGATGAGTCTGTGCCTAACTAAGAGAATTACCTCTCTGGCCACATATTAACATAACGATCCTTAGGAACATGTCATCAGCACTGTGTGTGCTTATGCAGAACTTTCTTCCAGTCATGTTCCCCTTGGTTTTTTTAAAGGCACTTTATAAGGGAGAAGAAAAACAAACCTTTTCTTTAAGGATTACCTGAATGTCTTTGTAATTTATGGCAGCCCCTTGACACTGAAAGAAATTGCATCACATACACATGAAAAAAAAACAACCTAGTGGAAAGACTGAGATTAGACATAAACTTGCAAGCTCTGCTTATAATGTGGAGCAACAATACATGAACATACTGTTCTTCTGCTGCTACTCTGGAGAAAGAATGAGGGTAAAACGTGTGAGAGAGCCACAGTTAAATTACTCACTATTAGCCCCTACAGTGTGCTTCCAACCTGCGTTGATATATATATACAGAGAGAGTGAGAATGTCACAGTTAAATTTTTTTTACTAGTATAATGAGGAAAGAGACCAACAGAAGAAGTTCCCTTGGCTAATTTTCTAGCCAGCAGCCACTGCAATGTTCCCACTAGGAGAGACTGGAGAAGTGAGAGAGTGATATAATAAATAATGACTGGCTCTGCTGGTAAGGAGAAATTATCACTGTGCTTGGGGGATCTAAGTATGTGCTCACCCAAGATACAGGGAGGGGGAGGGGGCTGGGGACGTTCTGTCATATCTTGAGAAGAACATTCAGCAATGTTTGAATTAAAAAGGATTTCAGCCACCGCTTTGTCTGCTGAACTGGGGATGAGAAAGGCTGGATGGAGTGGTTCTGGATGAGATGCATGAAAAGATGGCAAAGGAGTTTCCAGTCTCAGCTCTTGGTTTAAATCTGCCCCCTGAAATGAAAGTGTAAAGCGAAAGTGGGCTCACAGCTGGGTGCAAGGATGTGAAGTCCACCGACTTCTCCGGGGAGCTGTGGTAGGTTCAGGCACAGCCCGTGGTAGCGTTCTGCCCCCTGCCAGAGAGCTGAGCAGGCTTAGGCCATGGAGAAGTCCCCTCTTGGAGGAGGTCCAAGCAGGGACCAAGGAGGCTGTGTTCAACTTGAGATCTCACTGTGGCTAAGGTTAAGGCTTTGCTGCTGGGATCCATGAACTGTTCTTGTGGGAAATAACACCACTGGCTTTAATGTCTCCTCAGGCATAAAACTTATCTACATATTTTAAAATCTGAAAGGCCTTTTTGTTTTGCTTTGTTTTGCTTCAGTGTAGATTAAAGGGAGAGCAAACCAAGATAAAGTCACATCAGTAGAGCCAAGTGCTAATGTGCATGTGCCTGCGTGTTTCTATTCAAAGCCCTCTCTTGCAACGTGGCACTTGCCTCTGCAGGCAGGCACAGTCCTTAGAAACAGAAAGGTGCAGTTCAGAGAAAAGGTCTCTCGCAGGAAAGAAGTGTTAAGGCTTTGCCAAACACAAGTTAGTGGGCTTGGTGCAGGGCAGATGGGTAAGATGCAATGATCTGTGATACAGATGATGTCGGTTGAGACGGTCAAATGGTTGTGCCTACCCTTAGGTACTATTAATTAAACTACGTGGAAAAAGCCAGAGGAGTTGTGTTTGTTAAAATCTCTTGACTTTCAATGGCGAAAGAGTGAGATCAACTCTTGTGAGACTTGTGCTATTTTGGGAAAAAAATATCCTTAGAAAGGCCTGGAGAATTTTGGAACTATCTAACCTGAATTAGATCCTTGGCTTAGGTCTCAATAGCAGACACTAGTTTAAGCCCCATATCTTAACAATGCCTCCTTTTCCACTTCCAAAAATAGTATGCTACTTTCTACATTTTGCCACATGTGTTGTTTCATATGCATAGAAATAAATAATATGGGATTTGATATGATTTAGTTCATTTAAATGACAGCAACTTCCATTTAAAGAGTTGAATTTTCCATTCCCTAGATTACATTTCAAGCTTTTTTTCACAAAAGAAAACCAGCACCCTTTTTTTTTTCTTGTGCTCCAGCATCATGAAAATTTGCGTGGTGAGATGCATTTCTCACCACATACTGACTGCAAATTGTATTTGAAATGGAAAGTATCAATTAAATAAGCCTTTCTGAACTGCCTGGTGACAGCTGCCATCCTTCCGAATGCTGATGACACTTGCAATATCAACAGATTTGGGCCCTTGCACTGGAGATTATAAAACACTTTTGAGCCATTTAAACACTGGTCTAACAAGCAGATTAGGATCATAATTTCAAGCATTAAAGACAGCAGCATTCACTGGGGAAGCCTTTTCCCAGGAGCGTACTGGTGTTGGTTTTGTCTGATGGTTTCAAACCCCTACACTAGCTAACGGAGGGGCAAAGTGACCTCAGTCCACTAGGTCAGTGGGAGGTTGGGCTGATTGCTTAGATAGGCAAAATCATCCTGGCAATCCAGGGATAGTTTGAGGGTCTGAAGACTGAGGAAGATTCCCATGGAGAAGCCCCTGGCTGGGAGGACAGGGCTGCTTCCCACCAACTTGGCCCCAGCACAACAGGCTTCAGGAGACAAGGCTGGATATATGGAAAATCTGGATGAGTTCTAAAACTAAGCTGGTTTCCTTTACAAAACTCCCATTTGCTTAAGCCCATTTTTCTTTTGAGTGATGAAGCTGCCTTTTTTTTCCAGCTTGCAGTTCCTGGGCTGAAGTGAAAGTCCACAGACATGCCAGGGGAGATAATTCAACTGGGACTCTCAGTGTCCCTGGCACACGCTGTGCCTGTGGAGCTGCCGGCTACTGCACGGTAGGGTTTTTGACCTGTGGGTTTCTTTTGTTTGCCAAGTTTATAAAATCTTGTATTTAGTCCAAATGAAAAGCTGTGGGGTTTTTTGATTCTTAAAATCTTCCAGGAGCAGGTGGAGGAATCCTTGTTTCCTGAGAAGCTGCAACCTGCAGCAAAGGGAAGGTGTTGTTAGAGCATATGGTACATGAAAAAGGTTGTAAGTTAGCAAAACCAAAAATTCCTCCACCAAAAATTCCACCACCTTAACAACATCCCCATTTCTCTAGCACAAACTTTCATTTTCCACACGCCTTTGCCATCCTTGCATGAAAAAAAAAATCCCAAGTCGACGTGAGGCACAGTCTGGTTTTCCTGTGCCAACACACGGAATGTGCACGATCAGCTCCTGCAAAATCTCGGGGAAAACATGACCTGGGTATTGCTTTTATGAATAGCAGATGCACTGCATTTTTAATATGAGCACTGTGCCTGATCATGTCTGGTGTACAGTACTTAGGTTAACAATATAAACTAGATGCTGAGAAATACAGCTATTGTAATCTTTTCATTATTTATCCATTTTAATCTCTCTCTATTAGAAGACTATGTATAATTTATTTTTTATTTCTGCAATGAATAATATAACTAAGATCTCTTCATATTTTTTTATTTGAAAATTCTGTTTTAAGGCACTCTGTTGGATAACATTAGCTATATTTTCCTTTTTTTTGATAATAAAAGTGAAAGTAATATGCTGAGGTTTCGTACAAGAATGCATATTAGAATGCCCTTAGAGTGCCTGGCACTGCAGAGACTTGAGAGCTGCTTCAGCTCAGCACTGAAACCTTGGAGATGTGTGGCCCAGCACCAAAGACAGGAATACTCATGCTAATTTTTTTTATTTCTATGCTTTTAATATCCTTCTCCTCTTTGATCCTATCCAGATTGTGCCCCATAAAACTGTTGGTGTCATCAGAGTCACTCATTTTGCCAACCTTATTCTGAGGGTCTCCTAAAACAAAATCCCAGCACATTTTGTGGAATGACAGATGAAAATAAAGAGGGCTGCCTCCATCAATTTCTTTCTTAAAGGGAATCCAGTTGAGGGGTAATGCAGAAAGACAAGGACACAAAAATGTCACCCAAGTCTCAGTCCTCAGAGACATACTTCTCGAGTGGCCTCCTCCTGGCAGACCAGCACTAAATTCCTGACTGCTGGAGGAGGCAGATGCCTTTGCTGCCCACTGCGCTGAGCTGCCATCAACCTGCACTTTCCAGGAGAGCTTGGCTCTGATTTTAGGGGGCCTATCTCAACTCCCTACAAAAGATGGCAAGCAGAAAGCCTGCTCCAAATCTTGTCCTTGAGAGTTCTTCCTCTCTTTTAATGGTTGCCATCATTCCCACAGGTATTTATCCCTCTGGAAAAACACAGCTGAATAAGACAAATGGGGCAGCCCTGGTCCCATATATTTACTGAATTGAAGGATTGGTGCAACCTATTAAATATGAGCATTGTTCTGAGGACACATGATTGCCAAATTTATTTAGGGTACAGTTAGGTTAGCTCCCTGTCTTGCTTGATGGTGAAGAGCTAATGTTGGTCCATCTTAATTCAGGATTAACATTCTTCAGGAGATACCAGTTTAACTCCACTGTGATGTCCCTGCTGCCTCCTCCCCCATGCCATTTGCAGCAGCATCTACAGTAATGGAGAACAGCTGTAGAGTTTAAGCAAAAGCCAAGGGGTTTGGACACCAAGAAAGCAACTCTCCTCACTCCCAGCCTCATGGAAGGGAAGACATTGTGCCCATGGATGCAGGGCCCTAGGGTGGTTTTAAATTAGCTGAAGACTCTACTTCTGCGTGAAGTTTGGCTGCAAGAACAGTGTGGTAAAACACATATTACCACTTTCCTACATTATAGTTAATCACTATTTTCTAGAATAGTTTAACTGCCATCCCCTCCCAGAGAATAATTACTGCTATTTAATTGTATTTATAATTTAGTATACACCTGAAAAATATGCTATAAAATATCAGGGGGGTTCCCTTTAATACTGGTGTTCCATTTACAAACTGTCACATTTATAATGCGTCTTTAATCTTCTGTGGTCTGCTAGAATTTTATATTAAAGTCTGCTTTGTGCTTTAAATATTAAAGATTCTGCAGTACTTCAAAAGGTGATAATGCCTGATGCTCTGGTGGTGCTTAAATCTCAACAGCTAAATATATTGAGGAATGTTCGGTGGCCCTGGCTTAATTAAACATGTATGTGTATTTTCAAATGCAATCTTTTTCTGCTTGTTAGGTTTTTGACAAACCTCCAAACAGGTCCAGGTGGAACGAAGCATGTAAACAAGCTTGTGAATGCAAGCTTTAAACACTCAAATTAGCACCTTCTTACAATTAATATGCAAACCCTGGGATCTCTGTTATTGATAATGCCATTTAATATTATTTGCAGCTAAGCCTTAGATTCTAGCCTTTTCATTTTTCTAAACCGTGTCCACTTTAATTATGTGGAAATGTACTGTTAGGAACTAGTCATCCAGTGAGACCCTGTTTACTATAAGAAACTTACTCTACCCTGCATAACATAGGATAAATTACAAGGCTGTGATAGCATTTCAGTACTCCACTTGCCTTGCAGTGTTTAATGGTCTAATTTAGCACATACAGACACAGCTGAAACCATCAAGGTATGCACATAGGTTAACACACAGTCTTTTTATTGTTTTCATTGCTTGTTCCCCACCACCCCCCGCCATGGATTCATAAATTCACTTACTACATCTTGTCCTAGACAAGTGCTGTAGAGGAGGCAAACTCTTTCTGGTAGGAACAGGCACGATACCCAAAGATGGGGCTTTGCTCAGAGCCAGGGCAGGATGTGAGCCCTTCTCAGCACCCTGCTACTGAGGGATGCATTTATTAGGAGTAGACTTTGGGTTTTTTTTTTTGTATATGACTAACATTGTTCTGTCGGCAGCATCAGCTCTTGCACATTTCTAGCAACAGGAAAAATGTTTCAGAAGGGTTTTGTTCTTTCCAAAACAAGAAGGCAAAGCTTGGAAGCCCCAAAACACGCAGAGACCGTGCCCCCCAGCTGCTCTACTCATGCAGCTGGTTTCATTGGCAGACCCTCTAATCTCACTACTTTTGCTCAGTTAGAGTAATTGGTGCAGTCAGAGATAGTGTGTGTAATTAAGGTCTTATGTTAATGACACGCTGCTTTTGCGACCTTCAATTAGTCTATGTCCAAATGACCTGACCTGTCATTTCTTTTCAAATTTTGCACTTTAAACCGTAGGTTTTCTATTAAAATCAAGTGCTTTGTAAATGCTGGGTATTTAAAAAAGACCTAGCTGTGTATTAAGATAGACATATTCATACATATGCATATGATATGATACATACATCAACAAACCAAATAGCTCTGCATGTATGTGGGAGCACTGCCTCCCAACAGACAGACATTGGCCATAATTTGAACAGGGGAGGAAATACTCCATACACAAAGATATACCTGGAATTATTCCATTTGTTTTAGTGCAAATATGCAGCAATTGTCCGAAGGCATTTGAAATATGGTGAAAATATCTATGAATGCATCCGAGAAATGTGCTTTTATTCTATTGTAATAGGTAAGGTGATGGCAGAAACTGGGGAAGCTGAAATAGAGCTACTGCAGTTTTACAGGTGAGGCAATGTTAGCAGGAAATGACAAGCAGGCTATAGTTATTATAATACCTAGGGCAAAGCAGCAAGCATGCACAGTGATAGACAAATCTAAATTAATGATAGCAAGGGTGGTGTGGCATTTTAATGTAAACTTCCTCTACTACAGGGAAACTTGCAAGAGTATTGTAAAATAGGTGAAATACCACTCGTTATATGTGATGAGCAAAATGTTCTGTATAGAAAAGATAAATGCAAGCTGTAATACTACAGCTGCCTATTATTAAGGGAACTAACTTTATTTTTTTTATTTTAGCAGCACCTTAAAAGCCTAATGATTGCTTTTGGCAAACATAGGGCTACTATAATTTTATATCTGTCCAACAAACACCTTGAGAAACCAAAACCCCCATTTTATCTTGTATTTTAGTATTCTGTTCAGGCAGAAGGGGACTGGTTAGCTAGTCATCATTAAGTCCTTTTGAGTGAAAACTATTTGCTTCCCTGCTGGATTCAGCATGTTTCCTCAGTCTGTACTCACCACCTATAATTAAAATGTCGTCTTAACAACATCAAGGTGCAGAGAGTAAAATAGTTCACCTCTAGAACTGTACGCTTTGTGGAGCTCCACAACCCCTCAGAAATGGAAGCTTGGAGAAACTGTCTCTGTGATCTTTAATGGATTTTTAAAGATGACAAGAAAGGAAATGGGAAACTAAAGGCATGGAAGACATAAATTCCCTAAAGGTGCATTCTGAAGTAAATCAGAGCAACTGAAAAAGTGAATTCTTTGAGCCCTGGGATATCTCCCAGGTTTTTCAGCTGGACACTAACGGCTTGTCGGGTCCCTGAACACCTCTGCTCTGGGCATGCTTTGACACAGCAAGTCACAGAAAGATGAACAACATCACCTGAAGTGCTGTTTGAGGGGCAGAAAATTGCTCCCATTGCACACTGTGCTGCCTTTACTCTAAATCACATGACTTATTACAACATTCCTTTTAGAAAAGAAGTGCCATTTAGGTATGTTAACTTCTCCAGCTGTAATAGGCATGTTTCCCTTCTTATTTCCACAACAGCTAAATGCAGTCAAAGAAAGAGGTGAAGATCAGGTTTTATAAAATCAAACTCAGATTCTTCTCAGGGCTACAGCTGAATGAGAGCTAAATAACAAGAAGCAAAACCAAGAAGCTTAAAAAAGCTCTGCGTTACCCAGTATGTGTCATTCATGCAAGTCTGTTTCTATAATGTGGTAGGGAAAAAATAAACCAAAACAGTTTCCCTTCCAAAGACATCTGGCTACAGTTGTGCTTTATAGTTCTCAGTGAATAATACAGGCTGAAGCCAAACGCAGCCAAACTCTCTGGAAGAAAAACAAGACCTTATTTTTAAGCAGTTTCATTTATTTATTCAATTTATGAAATCATGCAATTTATATTTGTCTAGTCAGAATTCAGATATAGGGGTTATAGGCAAAATGGCAATGTTAGACTCATGTCTTCAAAATGAAAATATCTTAGCATATGCACAAGCACACAAACTGTATATAAGGTAAGGTTCAATCCTTTTGGTATGTGGTGGTCCAATGGCAGATGCACCACCTCGCTTGCTCTTTATACAGTGGTATTGTTGCTGCCATCCTTCTCTGGCTTCTCTTTGTGTGGCACCACCTGACCATACATTCCTGCTGCACTGAGGGCCCAGCCCTACTCCTGAGGCTTTGCTGGGCTAGAAGGACCCAACATGTTGTGCTATGTTGGTGAACCAGCAGAACCCACATCCGACAGAGCAGCCACTCACTGCTACCAGCCTGCTCACATCGTGCCAGGGCTTTACGCTGAAACATGGAATTGCCACATTATAGTACTTAATTAATTCTGGCCTTTCTGGATATTCATCCTCACTAAGAAAAAAAAACCACAAAATCCATTTTGAAAGTTGACCTCCTACCCTGTATTTTTCATCAATCTATTGGTAATCAGTATCCTGAGTGCCAAGCTTTGCAGAAACTTTTAATTCCCACCTTTTATATTTTTATGTGCAATATATACAGTGCACTTACCTATACTTCAGGGGGAAAAAAAATCTTTATATAGAGTGAAAAGAGGAACACTGGTAAATATAGGGGTGAGTATTGCAGAAGGTATGATATGTATATTGGAGCAGTACCTTTAGACTGCTTCGTTTGGAAAGTGGCTTTCATCTCCAGTGTGGCTGGGTCCATGGAAAATGTTGCACTTTCCCAGTCAGTCGCAATTTTACCCAACAAACATAAATAACACCAGTCAGATATGGGAACAAGAACCATTTTCTGTGTTCTCCAGCATTGTGAATCATTGATTCTGCTCTTAGTGTGAGCTAAAGCATGCAAGGAAGATAACTTGCTCAAAACTGTTAGTATTATAAACCTAATGTTGTGGCTTAGAAATCGGTTTCAGGATGTATGTACCAGCATTATTTCCTCTGTTTGCATTTCAGTAAAGCTTGTTTTGAAAGGGACAAGGTAGGGTTTTTAAAAATATGACTTTATTGCCAGTGTGCAACGTGGCTGTGAAAGAGGTTGGAGGAACTTAGTGAAGGATGGGAATTGAGTGCTCGCTTGGACTGCAGGCGAGAGATGTACTGCAGCTAAATCCTGTGGCAACAGTCACAGCAGCTTCCTCCCCCAACAGATAAAAGAAGAATGCCAAGGCCATGGTAACGTTGAGTTGAGTGCAATACAACCTGTAACTTCATAGACGTTAGAACATGTTCCAGCATAAGCTTGACTTGAGCAAAGCCAAGCCAAACCCATCTCCCTGCTACAGCAGGCTTTGGTTTTGTTAGCTCTCTATCATTAAAGGCCTATCGATTAATGAGCACATCTGGAGACCTGTGTAGAAGGAAGAAGTGAGAGGGTTATGATCACGCACTCCCCGATACCACTCCGGGGGAATGGCAATAGCCATAGTGAGAATCCAGGGTAAATGTCCTAAGAATCTGTCTTAAATCACTCACAGCTCTCTTACTCTTTTTCCCCATTTTATTTACCTTTGTACTTCCAGTCACTTTTCCATGCAGCTCTTTGCCTCTTTGTTTTCTGGTGCCATTATGTCCAGAAAAAACCCACCCCAAACCAACCTTTCTTCCTGTCAATCTCTGTCG
>VWZY01010545.1:80722-100722 GCA_013399075.1 Chloroceryle aenea | reverse complement strand
TGCCAGCAACAGCTATTCACCTTGCTAATTGCAAATCACACTCTGCTCTTTCAGCTTTGCACACTAGTCATTGACAGCTATAAATATTCAGAATCAGAACCATCTCAGCCCTGTATCGATGGTACGTGAGGCAAAACAGCTCTGCTGCATTGGCTCACAACACCCCTTAGCATTAAGTCCTCCATCACTTCTCCTTAAACACTCATAATTAACTTAAATAATTTGAGGTATGTAGGAATTGGACATGTACAGGTAAGAAAGTACCTCTTTTTAATTTTTTTTTTTCCATTTCCAGTCATTTTCCTAATCATAACCACACTGTAAAGCTGTCACAAAAATACAGCTTCTGCAGTGAGGAGGCACCAGCCTGCTGCGGTGGAAGAGAAGGATGGAGACATTTTAAAAGGTCAGTAATAGACCAGGTTTTACACTTTAACTTCAATTACCCACACATAGGCGAGGCAAAACATTTATCTGGCTTGGCATTGCCTCTCTGTGCTTCCCCTTGGCTGCACCATCGTCTGGGCAAACCTTTACCAAGCGATCGCAGGAGCGTGGCCACGCTGAGCACCTGCTCAGATGGTTGGCCAGGCACAGAGCTTTTGCACCACGAGTCCCCACCACTGCTCATCACGGGGCATCCACCCTAGCCAGTGTCAATGTTAAACCTCACCTGCTAATTTAAAAGCAAGTCCCCTGACTGCAGTAGCCCCCCAGGGGTGAGCTGTCCAGCTTCTGTCATGATTGATCTCTGGGTGTTTGATGTTTGATTTGCTTTTGCTCCCTTTCAGCTATAAGACTGTTTGTGCCGCCCTCTACCCATATTCTTCTCTCTTGGTGATGGAATGGATCTTTGCAGACTGCAGTCACAGAATCATAGAATGTTAAAGGTTGGAAGGGACCTCTGAAGATCAAGTCCAACCCCCCTGCCAGTCAGGATCACCCATTGCAGACTACACAGGAACAGATCCAGGTGGGGCTTGAAAGTCTCCAGAGAAGGAGACTCCACAACCTGGGCAGCCTGTTCCAGGCTCAGTCACTCTCACAGTGAAGTTTTTCCTCATGTTGAGCTGGAACTTCCTTTACTTCCCTTTGCTACCATTACCTCTCATCCTATCACAGGGCACCACTGAAAAGAGACTGGCCCCTTCTACTTACCACCTACCCTTCAGATATTTGTAAGCATTCATAAGATCCCCTCTCAGTCTTCTCTTTCCCAGGCTAAACAGCTCCAGGGCTTTCAGCCTTTCCTCATCAGAGATGTTCCACTCCCCTCATCATCTTTGTAGCCTCCCTTGGACTCTCTCCAGTATTTCCCCATTTGCCAGTCCTTTCCTGGTTTGAAGATCTGCAGTAAACCCTGCCCTCACCTTGTTACCATTTAGGCTGGGAGTAGGGTAACTGCACCTACACTACAAACCAGACCGAAAATAGCCTAAAAGGAAGGTTTGTAGTTTGGATATTTTAGTAGATTCTTCTTTTTTTCCATATTAGAGTCATCTAAGTCTTTTGTTTGTAGTTAGGCACCGAGTGAAATCCTTTACCCAGGTCATCTCCTATTGCTCTTGTGGCTCTGCTGTGGTATGTTAATGTGTATCAGTTGAGGGTCTGGTATGTCTGGTGCCATGGGAGGTCTGCTCTCCGTTTTGCAGAGTCTGGCCAGGGCTTCTCACTGCACAAGGTCATGTGATATCAAGTGTCTCCCAAGGAACCTGGAAGGAACGCAAGAAATCCAGAAACTATGAGGTGATGCCAACCCACAGAGAGCAGGGTGTACCTCTTCTGAAGAGCCTGTTGGGTTGTAACTGTGTGTTCATAATCATTTTCTCCTAAAAAGCTGGGTCTCTTCAGAAAAGTTCTAAAAATTGCGTTCAGATGTGCTTACAATTATAGATCTGAGCTTAAAACCTACGTGTTTCTTACAAGTGACTCTGATTAAAGTATCTTTATTCACTGATCATTGGAGATAAGATGGATACAGATGGATTAGATGGGGGGGAGTCATTTCCCCATGCTACAAAACTCAGTGGAATCCCCTAAATCTTGTTCTGTACACTAGGAACATGGATCTCCTCTGGGAAAAGGGGGTGGGAGAGAAAGGAGCAGCTTGGAGGAGCATTTCCCAGCTAATCTGCTACCAGCATGAGGAAGGTCAGGGCCAGGTCTCCTAGGCAAGGTGCTGTGGTCTGCAGGACAGTGCCAATGGTGAGTTAGTCCCTGCTGGGCTGTGAAAGAGATGATAGCCTCACTCACAATCTCCCTCAGATTTGCCTGGCTAACTCTTCTGGATTTCAATAATGTATTGTAGTTAATACTGGTGTGCCTTTTTGAGACTTCTCAGATTTTATTCTTGAAGCTGATATCAAAAGATTTGGTATCTGGGGAGCCAGCACTGCTTTTCAGACCCACCATCAGCTGAATTACCTAGATAACATTTCTCTTCATCACGGCAAGACATGACAGCAGGATATGGCAGGAGGATGAAGATGCTGTATTGTTGTCCTAGTCAGGCCTTCCTATCCCTCCCTGGTCTTCAAAATGAAGCCATTCACTAAAGGCAAACTATGTCTTAAATATAGCCACCGACAGTACAGAACAACATCTCTGAGAGATCATCTAAGTATGCCAGATCCTGCCATAGTGCAGGAATTTAGAGAAGGTGGGCTACTTGTTTTTCCCTTACTTTTCTAGGACTCGGTAGCATTTTCTATGTATTACACAAGCCAGTCAGACTGTTTCTCAGCGAGGAGGAGGGCTATCACGTAGCTGATTAGCAGGTGGTTTCCTGGTAGTTGCTCTGCTAGCAAGGCATTCCCATTAGCAGCCACATCAGTATGATGCCAATATCTTGCTTGCATTACCCCCAGGAAAACAGACCAGAGAAAAGTCCTGTAGCAGAACTCTAGAATCCAGGAGTGCAAAAATCTCAATCTCTCTTTGGTACCACTGAACACTTTCTTTGGATGGGCTATCTAGTCTTTGGAATCCTGTCCACTTAAGGCCTGGATGGGATAAAGTACCAAATAACTGTAAAATCTATCAGAAATACTGCAAACAGTGTTGTAGTCTAAGAGTTTGCACAGATCCACAAAGCAACTTCGGTTTTGGATGATTCCACTCTTCATGGTGGCAAAGTTGCTCTGCTCCAGAAATGGCTCCAGCAGGCATGTGGTGAAGGACTGGGTTGCACCTTCAGCAGTGGCAACCACAGAAACAATGGCAAACAGCAGGGCTGCTGCCTGGTGCACATGCAAAGCTTCTCAGAGCAGACTCCATTCAGCTGCCCGTAGACTGAGACGTCTTCCTCTATCTCAAAGAAAGGCAGTGCTGCAGTTTCCCATGAAAAAAAGGTTACTATACATTGGTGTTTGAGTTTCATAGCAGCAGTATGAGACACCCAGATTCCTGGAGCATACCTGCAGATCCAGAAGTAATCCAAAATACGTGGCTGTTTCTAAACCATCATGCACAGACTCGATGACTTTCCATCTCCAGATGGGCATTACTTACATGGCCAATCATTAAAGGTAAACCATATGGCCATATCTCTTTTTTGTTGTTTTTCTCTCGTATATCAGTGTCTGGAATACATTTGGAGTAACTGACTGGAATAGGGGCAGGAGTTGGTCCTTTCCACCTTACAAGCTTTTTAGCAGTCAGCAAGCTCTAGGAGGCTGCAGAAAGGCAGATTCTGTACGTTTCCTGTGCTGGGTCTCTTTTTGTAATTCCACTGTGTGCTCTCCAGACAGTGCCATTAGAGCATGTAAAATTTAATTTCCATCTCATCAGTGTCAGAAGCTGATCAAAGATTGCCCACAAAAAAAATTATTGTGCTACGGGCTGCATCCAGAACATATGGGCATAGCATTAGTCACCATGGCCTCCACAGCTCCTCCAGTGTTATCATCAAGGAGAAGAGGCATGTCATATAGTTTCAAGAAAGGCACATATTCCTCAATATGTCTCCTAATAGCAAACACTTCTAATTCTAGTACGACGGGAGAAGTCAGAAATTGAGTCTTATTTAAATCCATAATGTAAAGAGTTGACCTCATTGTCACCTAAACTGCAGCGCCCGGGGCATGTGTGTTATAAGCCGCTCGCGCGTGCTTTGTCTGGGGGCAGCCCTCCAGTGTGAGCAAACACGGCTCCTGCCTAGGGCGGCGAGGCTGATAGGGTGGCAAGAAACAGCAGGGCTGGGATTTTTCCTCTTCTAATACCAGCTTCTTATTTCTGCCTTAACATACTGAGGAATGACACATTCCTTACACTCCTCGCACCAAGGGGTATTTTCTGTTGGCTAAACAACATAAAGTATGTCATTTTACTTAACCATCTTCGTAATCTCAGATAATGAAGCCACGAGGCAGATATTAAAATTAGCGTTGCTGCCCCGAGTCGACATTTGGGTGCTGGGTAGACTTCTCCCCTGGCTTTGTTCTGCAATGGGAAGAATGCTGATTAAAGTGCAGAAATGCTGTTTGCCAGAAAAGGCCAGAGCCTTTACAACACGCTCAGATTGCACCAGCTTCTGAGGAAAGTGTCTGCTGCCCTTCTCCGTAGGGCCCTGGGGGGAATCTTGACCATCAGAGGCCAGGTTTTAGCTGTTCTCTCATCTTGGCTACTACAAGGGATTGCAATCCAGTGAGGATGTTGGTGGGATGTGGGCTGGGAGGACCACTGGAGCCCTGGAAATGCAATGAGCCCTGGGGATGAGGGGGAAGCCCAAGGGTCCCGTCAGGCTCTGTGTTCCGTGTAAAACTTGTTAGTGGTGGAGGTTTGTTTTGCACTGTTTCCTCTTCTCCAGGGGCAACTGACCTTGGCATAAGGATAGCCCAAAGACCAAGTTACTCTTTGAAGCCCTCAAGGATTTACAAGGCACAGGGACGTCACCTCAAAGTAGCCACCAATCACCAAAAATACTGTGGAAAGGGATTTGTGTATCTTAGTCAACTCTGTGAGGGCTGCAGAGATAAGATGAAGAAAGCACGCTGATTGATGTGCTACTCATTTAAAAAAGCAACTGTGAGTATAGTGCACATGGATGTACAGCCTTTCATACCTCCTTGTTTGTTTTCATGCAGACAGGTAACAAAAATTCTGCCTCCTCCTGCCGTAGCTGGGGTACTGACATTCACCTTGAATGGGTTTCTTTGTCTGTGGACTCCCACAAATTCCCCAGTCCATCATTTTGCTACTGTTTATTAATAATAACCATATGTATAGTAGATAAATATATCATTTTTTCTTGCCTCCCATGAGTGTAAATAGGAGAAAATATATCACTTCCACTCTTACTCTGTTTGCATGATGATGAAGTTGAAAGTTTCCATCCTTATGTTTTATACCCCCTGTGATATGTACTTGCTTTGAATTATGCTCTTTCTTTCTTTACTCTTTCAGATATCTTTCATTAGCTGCTGTGTTCCCCCATCTGCTTGCCCACACAACAGAAGAAACTGAAACAGAAACCTCCTTTGACATTTCCATCAAGAATAAACTTCCCTGGGTGTCTGCCGTTTGCTGACTTCCCACTTGAGTCTGAGTTTGCTCCAAAGAGTAAATAAGGAGCCATTCCCAGAAGCACCAGCTCTCTTTGTGAAAAGCCACTCTACAAGCTAAAGGCAGCTTTCAAATCGTGTCAGTTCATAGTCTTTTTATATAAAAATAAACTTTTTAAAAATTACTGTTATATTAAGTTAAAAATGAGGTACTTGTCTAGGAAGTATTTAGACAAGATATGTCTTTAGGAAACATGTCTTCTAATTTTATTTATGAAGAAAGATTCTGTGTTATAGAAATGAATTGGATCATCTTTCTCTCTGTAGTTTATTGGGGTTTTTTCACTACTGATTTTCAGATACACTGGGTCTTGAACGTCACTGTGACAGATTATATTGGTCACAAATGATATGGGCAGATACAGTTCTTCAGGATTTTAAATATGTTTTCTTCTAGAGAATTCTGATAGAAATAGGAGTGTCAGAACAAAAAGTTTCCTTCTGTGCATTTTCAGGAGACTGTTCTTTAGCAAAGCGAGACCAGAAGTGGAGGATGCAGCACACGGGGCGCCTTGCACTTTAAAGCCAAATACGCCTCCTCGAAAGGAGAGATTTCCTTATTTCTGTGCAATGGAGCATCTAAAGCCAGTAGGACAAAGTGAATCAGGTCATGAATGTACAGTTTGGAGCTTATCTTGTTTGTAGCAGTAATTGCATTGCCCAACACTTGCTAAGAAGCTACTGTTTGCAAGGCAAATATTTTGTATCAAGTCATTACTGGGTTTGTTACAAGCTGTGGACACATAATAAAAAATGACTACAGTAATATCTTGATGATAGTCCCTACACCGATCAACTGCAAATGATCTGATTAACAGTCAGCTGCTGATTCCCAGTTTAATTAATCCTGATGGGCTATTGATGCGCTGCAACTGTTTGTCCTAATAATGAGTTTTGAAATTAGACTGCGACAAGCCACTTAGACAGCTGCCAAGGAAAATAATCATTTAGGAAGGCGAGCAATGGAGACGACAGAGGAGGAATGGCTGCTATTTGACAGAAAATTCACATGGCTGTGTCACATGTGTTTTATTTTTACATTTAGAGCACATTAACTGTACCAGCAGTAAGTGGTGACTGCAAGACACATAACTAGCTTTACAATTAGGAATGCTACTTCTCATCAGTATGCAAAAGCTAAACATGAAACATGAAGTGTGTTAATAGCAGAATATATGTAGCTACAGACCATTGAACAATTTAGGTCAGTCCTTTGAAATGTTTAATTAGACTAATATATCTGTTTGCAATTAATAACAGATGTGACAAGCTAATGTGTCCATGTACTGACAAATTAACCTTTGCCCATCAGCTGCTCGGATCTGTGAGAAAAGTGCCATGTTTTGCCTCTGTTCAACTGAACCTAAATAAAATTGCAGGATAATTATAAACATAAATGTTAATAGAATGTGCTTTCCATGGGAAGCAGAAACCAAAGGCGAGTATTTCTCAGCCAGGTCCTCATACTGTACTTTGTCACGTGACAAAACCTGCAAATTATATTTTTCCGTTTGACTCGGTGCAATTAGTGTTTGGTTTGACAGATGCTAGCTCGATAGTCCTCCTTGCCAATGGACCTGGGACATACCAGAGACCCTAAATTAATAGCCAGGGTAAGAATGCTTCTGTAGCCATTCAGTCTTTGGCTTTATTTTTGCTGTCTGTGAGCAAATGTGCCCTCAATTTGTGACAAGCCTTACCACTGAAGTGACGTGGCAGACATGTCTGTCAGGACTTGGGTTGAGGCCATCAGCATATTCCAGATAAGTAATGGAAGCATCTCTAACCTCCTGGGCTGGTGGTCTGTTTGCATTTCCAATATAACCTCTCTCTCTCACTCTCTTCCATTCTTTCTCCCCGCCTTCTTATATAACATATATACATTTTTAAATTATAGATATCTTATAGATCTTGTATATACCTATCATAGGCATCTTTCCCTGCTCTGCATTAGGCTCTGTTAACAAACCTCTGTTATTGACAGGATTTTTTGAGGTTGTGTGTGTATATATGCTCACACACACGTACATAAATGCATGTGCATGTATGTATACATGTGTGTATACATCTACTCATACATGTCTATTATTTAGAGTAAAGGTACTTCACATAATAATACCAAATTTCTAATTCCATTAAATGATTCTTTTCCTCTAGATTTGACCTAAACAGCATCCTTTTCATATTTAAGGTTTGGAAAGTAAGTGTCATGTTTGGATGCTCCATGTCTGCATGCTTACCACCTTTGAAAATCAGCCTCTTTGGGCACATTGATGTTGGCATGTTGGCTTCCTCTAAGTGCTCTCTGCTAATGACCACCAAGGACTAGATACTGACCTAGGCAGGCTCAGTACTGCCAGTCTTGGAAGTCTTGCTCTTCACTTTTGCATACTTGTTTATGCTGATTAGGAATATATTAATAGGTGACATCCCAGGAGGCTGGCTTCGTGCTGAGATGGCGTGAAACCTGTTGTGTGATTCAACATGGCACATTCTGAGCAGCAGACAAACTTGGGACTCCTACTGCAACTCAAGATGAGGGTCTCCAGCACTGGTCAGTTTGCAGAAAACTTTCAGCACATACTCTCAATAGACACTTTTCACTAATACCTGAAGTTCTGATGCCAGGATGACCCCACCTTTGGATTATATTTATAGCATCACATCTGAGATTGACGTGTATCCAATTACCAACAGATTAGCATCAGCATTTCAGGAAAAACTCAAAAAAATAGGGCAACATCAAAACACAAAGGAACTAGCAATTACACATGCTACTGCTCCCTTGGACACCTGCTCTGTGCTGCTTAAATATACACATTAGGACTAGATGTATATCGACAGCCCTTACCCAAATAAGTGTCGAGAGGCAAAGCATCATCTTTCAGCCATAAAACCACAGTATCCACCTGTTTTCCCTCCTAAAGGCCAGACACTTGCAGCCTGCATATACTACCCCTAAAATGAATGCCACATTGTCATCAGCATTCAGCACCATGGCCGCAGAATAAAGGGAGCCCAGCCAGCCACATGAGAAAGAAGAGATAAAAAGAAAGCAGAAAGCAAAATAAAATGCCTAAAGTCTGTGCTGCAGACTTTTGCCCTCCCTCCCTAATCGATTGTCCTCCTGGTTTTCATTCTCTCCACCCAGTGACTGGTGTGTGATATGGGCTGCAGATAGACCAGCAACCGCCCAAATACACAGCACAGTCCTGGTCCGTGCAGGTGAGAACAGCAGTGGGAGGCTGTGCAGCTCTTCCACCCAAAGAGCAAGCAGGTGCTGCTCCCACAGCACAGAGGACTTGTCCTCCTTAGCTCTGACAACCCTTAAGAGAGACCCTTGCCCCCTTTCACTTGCTGGAAATTTCGCTCTGTGGCGAAAGGTTTGTCTGCAAAATCTGTCAAAGGCAGAGAGCAGCAGGAGCCACGGGGATGCTCCGCATGTGGTGGCACCTCTCCCTGCTCCGCATTAGGGTCTGTTAGTAAATCCATGTAATTGATGGAATTTATTGGGAGTGAACCCTGGGCAGGCCGGCCATGTGCTGTGCTGGGCAGTGTTAACAGCAACAAGTCACAGGATGTTCCTACCTCTTAAGGCCAAATATTGTGTCCTGTAGCCTGCCTCTCAAAGCAAATTTTTATTGAACTGAATTTACTGTCTCACTTGAAACTCTAAGATGGCATTTTTCAATTTTTCCTTGGAATGATTAGTTCTTAGGGTTTTTTTCTTCTGATCTGGCAGGCATGTTCATCATTCAAATTAAAATAGAAAGAATCAACCAGCTGGGAAAAGAATAAGCACACCCTGTTTTTTTATATATAAATGGTCCTGGAAGAAGTGAGCTATCCTAATCCTTCCCTTGAAGCCCTCTGTGAAGACAAAAGAAGTGAGGGTAGAAGGAAGAGACTCCACGTGCTAAGAACCCAAGCATTACAACTGCAAAAAGGAACAAGCTCTGCAACAGAAAATGCCACCTGGAGCAGTCAAGGTACAGCCTGTGTGTGCTTACAATAGAGGTATGCCTCTGCCTAAGCACTGGGTAGCTTCCCAGGCTCTTCTTTTTCTTTTAGGCAAGAGTTTTGAGCTTTCTTTTGTGTGTTTGGTGACAGGACGATGTGGGGCATGTCGGGCACGTGCTTCTCTTTACAGAGCAGCGGAGGGGAAGAGCTGCAATGTACTCAGGTACTGTAAATGCCCAGAGCATCATCTGCAGCAGGCCTGTGCCAGCTACACTATGGACTGGTGTCTTCGGAAGGTTTGTTTTTAATAATTGTACAACTGCTCGTGTGTTTGAAGGAGGGAATAGATTTTGAGATGACTCCTGCCCTGGTTTTGCCCTGTGTAACCTTGGGAGCGTGGCAGAAAGGTAGCTGCTGGTGCTCAGGGGAAAAAAAGAAGTGTAATGGATTGGAAAAGCGTATGCTTTACTTTGAAAAGTTCATCCACATGTTTCTGAGTCGTTTAAAAACAAAAAGAAAAAAAAAAAAAAACACAAAAACAAACAAACAGGAAAAAAAAAAAAGAAAAAATAAAAACCCAGACCACAACAGAAAAAGAGAAATCTATAAATGCTACATAAGTTTTTCATGAATACGGCCTTTAGCTAGGCCAAACTTCCAAAAACTGAACTACTACAGTGCTGGCTCCTGACAGCTCCCAGTGTAAGGAAGCCCATGTGCATGTCCTTCCAGGAAACCAGTGTGACAGCTAAACATCTCCTAAAGCATCAGCCTAAATTGCAGGAGATGTAGAACCAAAAATTGCTAAATTACATGTGAGACTGGAGCGGATTTATCCTTCTGATCCCAGTTCTGAACAGCTCCTCACCAACAAGTGAGTGGTTTACTGCCTTGTGTGGGGCTGCTGAGCTGAGGGATGTACCTGTGCCTGTTTCTGCAGGAAGCCAATATTGAGTTTGGGAAAGCTGAGCAGATTGAACCCAAAGACAGTTCCTGGCCTTTGGGTTCGCGTGTTCCTGATGCAGCAAAGCTCACTGCAGAGATGCAGAAGGTGGATGGTGTGTGCAGGATCCCAGCACAATGCTCAGTGCATGTGCTAAATGCTGAATACACTCTTCTGAATAGGCTTTTTGGTTAGGGAGAAAAGAAGAAATGAATAAAAATCTGGTATTCGGCATATAGGCAGGAGTGACTGAAAAGGTGGAATTAGCTCTTTGACCATTGTTCTTCTTATCTTACTTTCAAAAGTGAGGCTCTGTAATGTTTCCTCTTGCACACCACAACTTCCACCTCTCTCATTGCAAGAGCTATCTCATTTCTCTATAGAGCTACAATCAAAGGATACATGCATGAGGGGCCTAATAATTTCCAGAGATTTTTGTTTCGAGCCATTAAAGCTGAAATACATTACTACCTTTCCAAAGCTTTCAGAAAATAAGCAGATGAAAGCTCTGGGCTTTTTGTTGTTCTTGTTCTTCCACTTGTACAAATAACATATAATAACACCTGCATTCAAAAACTGAGTTTTCTGCCATTCCTATCCCAAAACAGTATAAATTGACGTGATTTAGAATAGCTATTAAAAATTCCTCTCTGCCTTCGCCTCAATTTACAGCAAAACAATATGGCTCTGGTAGACTGGTATTATGGATACAGGGTATTACTGCATAAGCTATCATCATATGAAATTAGATTCTCTATCAAAACCAAAAGTTTTAGCAGGATGAAATTATGATTCTGTGAGCAGGTCTCCTGCTCTGGCATCAACATTGATGCAAAATTGATGAAACTTCCAAGTGAAATTGCATTGTTTGATCTTCACAGTCCTGGAATAACATAGCCTAAAGCTACAGTTTCTGTAAACTTACTTTGCACAAACGACTTAGCCAGTACTGATGTATTGACATAGTGTGCCCATGAATGACATTAGGGCTACTTAGAAAAGAGACAAAATAACAGCAAAAGAATGCAGCAATTGGTTCTGAAATTACCTTTTTCCAGTGAACCTCTCTGAAAAATTACCTTTTTCTGCTGAGTCTCACTCAAAAATTACCTTTTCCAACTGAAGCTTTCTCAAAGTGCCTTGATGTTAAGCAATATAGTTTTTAGTTGAAAATGTCACAAGGCCATGAAAAGAAATTGATAGAAAATTTCAGGGTTCCTTGTTGATATTTGAAGCAGCCTGTGGATTTTTGTTCTTTAACACAGATCTACTCTGCTGTGCTACCACTTTGATTTCTGTATTTCCAAAACCAGCATGTTTCTAGGCTTAATGGCTTCACTGAGAGGAATGTGAAGGTGATTTAGTTATTGCTGTGGAGGTGATGTTACCAGTAGGAAATTGGTAAACAGATGTCTTCTGAGTCCTTTCCAATCGCATAGAAGGGGGTGGTTCGTTTTTAATCATGAAACAGAATAAATAATCTCTCTAACCATCTTCCTTTTTAAGGTATATATAAATACAGTGGCATTCTGATTAGCTGAACTACTTGGGTGAAGGTGTTCAGAGATCTCTCTACGTATGTGGCTGAGAGGGAATAGTGATCCGGAGCTTGTGGAAATCAATGGAAGGGCTCCCACAGCCTCTGTGGGCTTTAGCTTAGACCTGTAACTGGAAGTTAAGAGACCAGGTGACTGCCAGCAGGAATTTAGAGTAGAGGATTGCACAGACACAGATCAGGTTTTTCTATACTTGATAAGACCAAAGCCTCAGGCTGTTTACGCAGGTGGATCTAACACCTGTACACAGCCTCAATGAACTGTGGCAGGCAAAAGGGGCAGAGTATTAGCAAACCTGGGAGCCAGGAGGCACCAAGATTAAAGGTATGGGTGCCTGAATAAGATACCATGAGACATCTAGGGGATAATTTCTCAGTGCAGTGGCAGTAATTGCATGTGTGCAAGTTTTTGCTGTGGTAAATGAAAGGTTACCTTTCTCTAGGGAGTAAGGTACTTTGCTTACTGAGGGTAAGAGAATGTATGCAGCAATTACTGCAGAAGGGCTGACTCTTGGCAAGCTCTCATCCTTGGAACGAGTTCACGTGCTCATAATATCAGGGAGAAGTCATCTCATTTGCAACCAGGTACTTGGTCTAAACTCGCAGTTGAGGTTCCCTCAACAGTCAGTGGAGACAGAAAGGCCCCTCCAGGTTCCTCCCAGCTATCCTAGTGGAACCTTCACCCCTTGTGATCACAGGCCTCCAGCTGACCACATGCAGTCGAGGTAATACTCTACATCACATGCAAAGTGACTTAACAAAGGTGGCACTTGTAAGGCACATCCCTTTGTGCACTGCCCAGCTTTGTGGCTAGCCTGCAGTCTACCTGAAACATGCAACACTGCCACTGATGTCCTTTTTCCAACAGGCCCGTGGCTTTGGATGAACTTCCTGGAGGCATCTGTCTCTTACTATTGACAGTGGAGGGACTCCAGTCTAACACAGATGACAATTTGTTACATCAAAGAAGACCATGACTGAATGGGGCAGCTACTTCATGAAGGTGTGGGAACAAGGGCTGGCGACTAGCTGCATGGATTCTCTGGGATGATATGTATGAGCTTGTTGATATGAGATTAATTTTACCTCTGAAATGTAGTAAAAGATCAACAGCTTACAGAGACAGTGAACAAGGAGCTGCCCAATAAGAAGGGAGAAGGGCTGTCTTAGACTTTGCAACTCCCCAAAACACAGTGGTTCCAGATGGGAGAGAAAGGTTTACACAAATCATGATTTCAAACCTGAATCGTTTAAAACAGATAAATGATAAACAGAGAAAATAAACACAAATTTATTAGATGTACTAAGAATATTATTAATTACAAATCCCTTTTGTTTACGTGTTCTGCTACGCAGGAAACGATGTATTTAATAGAGGATACTTGAGCATCAGCTATTATCGGTCGATGAACACTGCAAGATCAGCTTTGAGGTTTATATTTAATTAATATATTGAGCAGATTTAGCCAGATAAAATCCTACAGGAGGAACAAAATGCTTTTCATGGAAACATGCATGTGCTTGTGAAGATTTTTGGGGCACTGTAAAATATATTTAGTACAAGTCATGACATTTCGTACTGATGCCCCTGAGTTCCTGAATCCAGGGCAAGCACAGGATCAACCAGAACCCTTCAAATTGTGAGGTATTTTTCTTCCCTGAGAAAAATCTATGCAATACCTTTATTGATGTCATGTATATTGATTTCAATCATTGGTCAATACTCTCTGCCTGTGGCTCTGACATTGTTACTGGGATTGTAACTACAGCTGGCTGGAAACGGACAGTTGTGCATTGTGAAAGAGGATTCAGTGTTTGGTTTTCAGTATCTATTAGTACAAAAAACTGAACCCTTCTGTATTACTGCATTAAATGAAGTTTAATAAAACTGCTGGAGTCCCCTTCACACATATGTATGTGCCTTGGTAGCTGTGGAGAGGTGCTGTGCTGCAGCCCAGAATGCGTCGGAGTGTGGAGCATCCTGCTCCACATACAACCTGGGTGGTGGTAGGAAAGTCACCAGGATCCAACGTGGACCTTGGAAACATAGTTTCTGCATAGATTTGAAACTGTTTATTTCCTTTGCCAGCTCTTCCTCAGCCCATGGAAGGCTCAGGGGGCTTTTCCAGCAGGGATGGGAAGAAGGATGCAAATGTAGGTGTCTGTACTTACAGTACAACAGTGTGTACTTACAGTACGCAGTGTGCACACACAGTACCAGCATTCAAGGTCGGGCCAGTCTTTCTGGTGGTGAGTGCTAATTTATTTTTCTTTTAATCCTATTTTCTTGTGCCAGTCCAACTCTTCCTGGGTGCAAACAGTTTGCCATCACTAGTATGGGGAAAAGGGATGCACCTTCCATAAGCGGCTNTTTAATCCTATTTTCTTGTGCCAGGCAAGGAGAGCTCTGAAGCCCTTTAATCCAGAGCCAGCAGCAAGGGGATGGAAGTAGGAGAGGCACAGATACCTGTGCAGAAGTCAGTGCTCTGTAGAGCAGGGTGCAGTGACAACCAAGGAGCTAATAGCAGAAGGTTCCTGAGCAAATCCTGCAGGTGACAGCCTCCATGCAGGATTAGAACCTTTTCTGTAGATCTGAGGCTGGGAAGCCTGGTCCCTTCTTAGTCAAGCCCTTCCTCTTTCTCCCAGGAAGGGGAGTTTTCCCTGTCAGAAATGACATCAGGTGCTTTCTTCACTAGCCCCTCCCATGAGGACACGGCATGATACCACCCAGAGCTGTGACTCTTAACTGGTCCAAATGATCATTTCTCTGATCTGTGAAAATCACAGATCATGTAGCTACACTCTACCAGGCATGGCAGTAAGTGTCCTACAGTTTTCCTGAAGGAAAGAGTACTCTGAATCTTTTCATTTAAAAAATAGGGGAAGGGTCTCTTCCCAAATCAGCATCCCTTCCAGGGGTGCCAGGTCTGCCTCCAGGTCTGCCTGTGCTGAGCCAGCCTTGGGCAGCTTCCGGGGGCTGCAGGCAGCCATGAGCCCACCACCTCCCAGAGGAAGGCTGTTGTGTTGAAGGAGTTGGCTGTTTGTTAATCAGGAGACAGAGGCCAGCACTTTTAGCAATAATTAACAGGGTGCACTCAGGTAGCCTGGCATGGAGAGATCACATTTTAACGCTCAGCTTCATTCCATGATGAAACAAATTATAACCTTTGGCATTTTACTCACTACTAGCTCATTAACCTGCTAATGGACACATGGCATGACTCATGCCTGTAATTACACAAAAATCAAGGAGAGAAGTAAGAACTGCAGGTTTCTGAAATCCACTCAGATAAGCAGGAGCTTGGGACAGCGTACCTTGCACATCTAAACCTTGGAGTCACTAGGAATTTTGGGTACACGAGAAGTGAGGGATTGAGCAGTGGAGGTCCACCCTGCAGAACACATGAGATAAATACTCTGCTGTTGGAGATTTCTACAAGGTTATGTGGGTAGGAAAGCCAATCAGTTGCTATAGAGAGCTACACAGTAGCACTATTTTCCTTACCTAGGTATCCCCTGCCCCATTATAATTTTACATTCCTTAAAAATAAAAAATATATGATGAACAGAATAAAAGTGGAGGACTGAGGCCATTAATAGGCCAGCTAGGATACTATCAGAGAGTCTTTGGCTCCCTATGTGTATTAGAGGTGGAACAAGCTTTCTGTAAAGAACCTGGTATAGCCCAAATAACTGCACCCCAAACATCCTCCTAAAGAAAATGCTCAGGTTAAAAGTCCAAGCCCCTCATTACCTTGATTTTTACATCACGTATATATTTAATATTCTTTCAAATGTTCATGGTGGTTTTTTCCATCTAACAAGGTCCCAAACAACACACCACCCGCCTTCATTCCCAGGAATTTCAGATGCTGTATCAGTGCCCGGGCAGACGAGCTGCCTGTTTGTGTTTTTGATAGCTCACCTGCAGGTCCAAGCTCCAGGTTGGGAGGAGGAGGAGGAGAGCAGTACCAGAGCAATTCAGTGTGACAGATGCTGGGTTCCCCCCACCTTGACCCTTCTGTGTCCTGTGGACACCAAACCCTTCCCCAGCCCAGGGGCACCATCCTGTACACCGTCGGTGGTCCCTGCTGCAGGCGGCGAGGGGTCCAGGTCCCCCGGTGCTATTTGGGAGCCCACCACTAGATGTCCCATGGATTAAAGCGGAGGAAGGATCGCTACATTGGCATTAACAGCCTGGCCATGAGGGGTTTGCAAGTTTACCACCGCCAAGGGCGAGTTCGGCTGCGGCTCAGCTGTCCCTGTGCAGTCCTACACCGGCTGCACGCTGTACCCTATTATTTTGCAAAGAAACAATTAGAAAGATCCTGCCCAGACTAATTTAAAACCCGAATTTTAAGGCATGCTGCACTGCCTGGCTACAGGCAGAGCACTGCTGCTCTAAGTCCAGGTTAAGGTGTTCGCCACCTCTCGAACCACACAGAGCTGCCTGCTCTGGGATCAAATTTTTCCCTTTCTTTTCTTTTTAAGGACATATATTTTTAATAGAAGCAGGTGTCACATTCTTTTCTTTTAAAAGAGCCTTTTAAAAAAGACTCTCTGTATCAATGTATAGGAGACTGAAGGGAAGCTGATGATAATTTTTATTTAACCTCGTAGTCTGCAAGTGTCCTGGGTTACAAAATGGGGCAGCCCAATAGTCTGGAAACACGAAGTTGTTCCTAGTTTATTCAGGTTTCCGTTGGGACCTGAGTGGTCCAGAAATCCTTTTTCATATTGATGTCCTTTTACATCAACAAACAAGTGTATTTTCAAAAATGCTGGGGCGAGAGGAAG
Organism: Chloroceryle aenea; assembly: GCA_013399075.1. Lineage (NCBI taxonomy): Eukaryota > Metazoa > Chordata > Aves > Coraciiformes > Cerylidae > Chloroceryle > Chloroceryle aenea. The sequence continues at coordinate 83,906 of VWZY01010545.1, read as the reverse complement.
CAGAGGAAGCATTTATCAATATTCTTAAAAATGCATTTAAAATATGGAAATGAAGACTAAAATGCTGCACTTCTTTCCATTGCCTCTGAGGGAGACTTCCAGAGATACAGGCATAGGCACCATAAAGATTGCTTCCTGGAAACACGGGCCTGGGAATGTGGAGAGAAGCAAGCTTATATTACACAGACACACACACACACACTAGGGATGAAAAAAGCAAGAGCCTGGAGTCAATTGCCATGGACTTGTTTTATGTGCTGGAAAACTTCTGACAATACATAGTTGTCTGAAGAAAAAAAAAATCAGACTGATAGTAAAAAATATGCAGCCAGTATTTATGTCTTGCCCTTTAAGCAAAAAAAAAAAAAGGAAAAAGATCAGTATGATCATTTATATATTACAGGGAATACGAGACTCACTTGATTAAAAACTAGCTGAAAGAATAAACCTGTTTCAAAACCCTGGCAGATTAGTTTATATAAGGCCAGGGATTAAGGATATCTCCAATGTCATTTGCTGTTTTTTGGTGTGCTGCGGTACGGCACCCTTGAATATTTCTGCACTAGCCACAGGCAGTGACATCCAGCAGTGAGGGCAAAAATGAGCAACTACAAGGTTTTCTTCCAACTTCTAAACTTACCAGGTAAGTAGCTTAAAACACGGTTCTCCTCTGTGACAGCCCTCAGGCTTTCGAGTGCTTATGGGCAAACTGCCACCCAGCCCTTCACCTGGCAGAGCAGGGAAAAAGCAACAGCAGCAGACGAAGAATTAAAGGGTTCTTTATTGTCTGTTGGTTTATTTTGGCTTGCTTTTCAAGGGGAATTTCCTGCGTTTCTTGTAGTTAATTTGATTTGCCAATATCCCAAGGGAGACAAAAATGCAGTTTAAAACCACGGACCTTCAGCACAGCAGCAGAGCCCAAAGCCCTGTTGCAAAGCTGCTTAGGCTGGGAAGGCAAAAAAATGTCGAGGCACTTATGGCAGGAGATAATGGCTCTTGTACTTCACTATGTTGTGTGAAAACCTTCTTTCTTTAACAAATTAATGTTCCCATTGTTGCTAAACAAAAATGTAAACTGAGGGTCTCAGAGGTGGGTAGTTGGCTCTGTCCGGGCCAGCAGGCTGAGGGGCTATGTTGGCACCCTGGATGTCTGCAAGTGTGAAATCAGAACAGACCAAGACAAACACTTCTGGAAAGCAGACCATGAGATAGACTTGGAGGGGACTGCTGCTTTCTGCTGGCTTTTCTCAAGAAAGAAAATGTTGGGTTTGAAAATATCTCTGAGCAAAAGGGAGAACCGAGAGGAGGGAGCCCGAGGAGCAACCTGGGTTATAGCTGCTCATCAGGCATAACAGCACCAGCAAAGCCACCATAAATCACATGGTGGATTAGCGTGTTGGTATGGATATATTGATGGCTGATGTCCTTTGAGTTAAATAACACAATAAACATGGATTTGTAATCTTAAACCCCCTCCTGCCGTGCTTAATGAATTTTTAGTTCAGGATGTACATAAATAATCAGGCAAATCAAACAACAGGAATTACATTTTACAATGCAAAATAATTAAACCTAAAATATAGACTAAGTCTATAACCTCTGCCAAAAAATGCAGGAGTACACTTGCTCAGCTTTAATCTTCACATACCCTGACAGACGGGAGGCTTCTACAAATATTGTCTTTTGTTATAATGTAGAAAACAAAGCTGTATCAGGAGCAATAATGACTTCTGAAACCTACTGGAAAATAAAGTATACTTGAGATTTGCATTCATTCTTAACATAAATAATAATTACAATTAAGTTCATTAGCTAAAATTAAAAGTGGTTTATTAGAAAAACATTATTTAAACATACAATGCAGAGCAGAATTTTCTTCTAACTGGGACATGCGGTAATAGTGAAATCACACTGAGTCACGTTTGATATTGCTCTTCTGAAAACTTAATAGGGAAAATTTTCTGTGGCTGAGACTTGATACTCTGTAATGCCAGCTTGGGTTTTTCTTTGGGCTGGTTGATTTCTTTTGTGAGCGTACTGTTATTTCATATTCTTTTTTCATTCCTCTGTTTAGAAAGAAAAAAGTGAACAAGCGACGCACAACCTTTGGTAGACTGATCTGTGACACCCCATAATCTTTTGATACTGCCTTGATTTCTAATTGTGTTTTTCACTTTTTTAGTAAAAGAAATATGAAAAAAAATCAGAAATGTAACCTATATTATTATACTTTAATGTGATGTTCTACTTTTCTGTTTGTAGTTCTTGAAGTTTTTGTCTTACTTCATTAAACATTTAATAAATCACTGCCAGTTTTGTGACAGATTTTAACCATAACACAAACAGCAGGAGGTGTAAACTCAGCTCAGTTCGTATAGGCATATAATATCCGTGTCGACATCATCATCCCCTCAAGGCATATTGGCAAAACGGCCAATGGAAGCTAAGCTTTTTCCGACAAAGCTTCGAAAATAAAGTTTTCTTCTTTTATCTTACTACAAATCAATTGGAGCCCTTACAGCAAAATCCTATAAAATAACTTCAAACACCGCTTCTTAGTCTAAAAATTTGTATTATGGCTAAAACTCTTTGAAGTTTTATGACTGAAGTTTGGAGAAAAATGATTTAAGTGCTATCTGCTAGACATCAGAGTGTCAAAATTTTGCTCAGTTTTCTTGACACATAAACTGCTACCTGCTGTATGTTTTTTAGGGTTGGGTTTTGTGGTTTGTTTTTTTCTTTCTTTCTTTCTTTTAACCACCTAACCCAGCTTTCTTGATAAAAGTTTCTTAACTGCAGTTTATCCCATTGAATTAATACCCTTTGAAAGTTCAGCTTAAAATAACTGATTACTTTCTTTTTGATTTTCGGATCCTATGATGACACATGTGGTAAGGGGGTGGGAAAAAGAGCCCTGTTGCAAGTGTCACGTGGATTTTTTGGATAGAAAAGGAAGCAGATAAAGTGCCCAAACCAATGCATTTGCAGAACGTGTGGGCAAGTCCATCCCTGCCTCTCACTTTGGGGCAAATGTTGGAAAGACATCTGTTGTGGTGAGGTGCTTTGCAAAGGGAAGGAAAACTCCTGCAGGAAAACCTGAATTGTGAGCAGCCAGTAGGACACCCCAAAAAATGCTAGCAGTAGTTTAAGCTACTCCTTTTGAAACACGTGTGTGAAAGAGATA